>JAHWFP010254215.1:8786-20594 GCA_023313725.1 Lithobius niger
AAAAAAAAAAAAATTCGTAAAACCCGAAAAAAATGCCTGGTCCTAATTCTTAAATTGGATTGGATAGTGCTCTATCGCTCAAACCCCATTTAGAATTCGGATCTTTTACCAATAATTAACATACGATTAGAGTTTCTGAAATAAAATGCTGTAAAAACGGATCACCGAATAAACCACCGAAAAATGTATAAAGTTTGATGTAAAATATTAAACACAACCTATGAAATTTCTCAAAACGGTCACTCACGCACATTTCGACAAACATGCACGGTCGGGTGGTCATTAACGTCTGACTTGTTGAAATGAATAAATTTGGAAAAGAATTTGAAATGAATAAATTTACCAGAATAGAATTTATCGGAATAGAAGGTTGGGTGCTTCTGAAGAACGTTGCGAAACACGATGGCTAATTATTGTTGTGTGTTATTTTTAGTCGCTATTAGTAACCTTATTGCTGGCAAGGAGGCTTCAAATAAACCAAATCCTTAAACACCGTGAGGCAAGAAAAACCATGGAACTTATTCCAGAAAGTATTGTTCGTTTTGTGGTATTATATTCGCTTCAACAGCAATCGTAATAAAAATTGTAATACATTCTTTTGCGTATTCCATTGTAACAATCTAACTCTATAAACGAATTGTTCCGCCACATCCACCTTTCGTGACGTCTCATGTTAAAACCATGTAGGTGTTGGTTTACTTCTAAGTATTGTTTGTTACCCAGGGGTTTATAGACGTTTACGCCAGTATTTCACTTTTAACTTTGGTCGTATTTTCTCTTTATAATTTGTTGGTTATATACTTACAGTAAAAAAAAAGTAACACTGCACTGATAATACATAGTTTCAAGAAATACAGTTTCGTAACGGGCAAGTAACAGCTGGAAACAACACACTCACTCATAGGCTACTCTTTTTTTTCTGAGTTGGATAGGGGTTTGTTGAGGTTGCACTGTTGTTTTTTCTTCTATTTTCTTTTATAGTCTATGTTGTTGTTACTATATCCAGGTCGTTTTAAAATCCTGGAAATGAACACATAATTAGAAGCATCGCTACAATTTCTGTTATTTCATCGGTAATACCCCTGATTAAATGTTTTAGGGCAAATTCAAGTACTATATGCAAAACTTGCATCTTGATAGCATTTCGTGTTTGTTTAAAAAGGTTGTGTTACATATACGTCTAAATATACGAAATGTACAAATACACAAAATATACAGGCATAAAATCACCTTACTTACTTTGAATGCTGATAACGTGTTGATAAACACTGTCAACTAACATTAGGTCCCATGGCATTTAACTTGGTGCTTCAATCTCATTCTTAGGTTACCGAAGCTAAAAGAATGGGTTGACAAGAATGATCCCGGAGCCATGATGATTCCTTTTAGCGGCGTCTTGGAACACAAGTTAGCCGACATGGAGCCGGACGCTAAGCAGAGTTACCTTAAAGAACACAGCATCCTCAGGTAAGAAATCTGTTTATCTTCTCTTTAAAATGCCTAGCAAGCAGCATGTTTGGCTTACAATAAGATTACGCCAACCAATCAAATCCAAAAACATTCCGGCCTACACTCTCCCCTGCAGCCATCCAAGACGTACAGAAGCCTCATTGCAGCGTAAGAAGACCCCAACAATGCAGCCCTCAGCCAACACAACAATGGGACATTCAGACACCAACAATGCTACACAGGTGGATGGGGCGGGCTACTACTACAGTCTTTTTTGCCATCCAAGTCGTACAAATTTCGTAATGGTAGGGCAATGCACGGTAACAAGAATTTATAGGTTGTGTAGGGGGGGGGGGTTAAAATTTGTGACTAGACGCCTTCTGAAACGTCTCAGATTCATTTCTATTAGTTCCATTTAAGTTTATAGAGGGCGCCATGAGTTTTGTGTGGGAATTTCTACTCAAGTTTCAGCCTAAAATTAAACTAAACTAAACTAGCTTGTATTTAATTATTATTTAACTTAGCTCAGTTGTAATTTAGGCTGAAAAAGGAGCAAAAATTACCAGATGGAACTCGTGGCGCCCTCTGATAACTCGGACGGAACTAATAGGAATGAATGTAACACGTTTCAATAGGGACTTTTTACAGTTACAAATTCTCCTCGCCGACCCCAGAAATTCTTGATACGCGAACAATAATGGCCCTTCTGCGTTGGCGTTTTGATCAGCGGATTAAGAAGCACACAACCCGATTCTTACCGAGCATTGACAGTGGTGGCGCCACGGGGGGGGGGGGGGAAGGGGCCCCCCCCCCTTCGGGGAAGCCTTGCCCCCCTGTCGGGGAGTAACCGAGATTGTCGTCGGGGAATAGCCGGAAGACTGAGTTCACACTACATAAAATTACATAAAATTCGTAAAAATTTGGGAGGAAACGCTCAAAACAGAGTTTGCCGTTTTGCTTCAGTAGTCTCCATCACCTCCATATTTAATAGCTGTCGTAGTTAATGCAGAAACGTTAACTAAATATGTACAAAACAAAAGTTGTTAAGGAGTCTATAGTTAAGTTTTCGTCATTTGAATTCGTGATACCAATGAACTGAGCGAAAATCGTGTACAGTAAGTGGTTAAACTGAAAATTGATTTGCTGCGTTAGACCGTCAACTCCATGATTTGACAGGCATCTTAGTTATGAGACATGTTTGGGATGCCAATGTCTTACCAGTTATTTCTAAAAGGAGAAGGCCCGATTTTAAAAGCCCAACACACAACACGAATGACGGCCAACTGTGTGTTCTTGTTATGGTTAAATATTTTTCAAACCTAAATTATTCAGTGTTAGTTAACGCTAATTTAATAATATTAAAAAAAATTGATTCATCAGTTAATTTAATTTGTAAATAAAATGTGTAAAAAAAATCAGAATTTTGGTCACAATTAGGTTTTTACGACCTCTCATGCTAAAGAATGTTTACGAAAAACATCCGACATTTGCTTAACAATGTGGTGCAAACGTCTCTCGGAAAGCCCAAAATAGATCCTCAAATAGCGTAAAATGCTTCAGCCGCATTTTACCCCGCACGTTAACTAAATATGACCAAGTTGTCGACGCGTCATTAAGCCTCAATCCCCCCCCCCCCGGACCCCGCTGGGGGAGCTTACAGCGCTCCCCCACACCCCCTAGCAGGTTTCGGCGGCCCCCTGCTAAAGTAGTAAAAATATAAACAAAAAATGATCGTTTTCTTTGCCCCCCTGTCGGGGAATCATTGTCCCCCTATCTGGAATTGGCTGGCGCCACTACTGAGCATTGGACTTTTTCTGTGGAGCAACTTCGATGGAGCTTGTAACATGTCAAAGGCGAGTCTATACAAAGATGGAAGATTAGACAGAAGATGGACCACTACGATTTCTGGACGCTTTGGTTTCTCGGAGAATAAACTGTATTTGCACCGTGGTGTGACGTCATCGAGTTTCCGTTTGATCCGAAAGGCGTAACTATACAATGGATTTGCCCACATGGAGTTTTTAAAAAATAAAAGATCTCTGTTTACAGTTGTTAGCCGTTGTTGTCACACAAAAAAAAAAAACAACCTCGTAAAAAATTCGACGAGTAAAAGCATTTTAAACGCAGATTAGGTTTTTTTACGAGTTTTCGTTTATCGAGCAAGCCAACAGTCTCATTTTTATAGACGCCCTTCTTTGCAGTTCTCTTGGCTACTTCCCTCAACATGGCCGCATCCATCGTTCAATCCTTGGCCTGAACTGGAAGTACAGAGCAGTGACACGACGTAGTATTATTGTGTATAACTCTATGCTGGAGCCTTAATGGGTTAGCTGCAAGGGGCACTGCAGAGAGAAACAGAAGGGCGTCATACTGAAGCCGATGCTGTGAAGAGTGATTTCTTAGACCTAAAACGGGCGATTTTTGTTGTTGGAGAAAACAACGTTATTTTAAGCCTAAGAAATCCGCTCTTCCGTTGTTTTTCCCTCCATTTTTATGTAGTGCACCTTGTAGTTATTCCCTCCAAGACCCATACTAGTGCCAATCTGGTGCCAATATGGCGGCAAATGTCATGGTTTGTAACCTGAAAAAAAATGGTCATTGGTGCTTCTTTTCCTACCAAATATCGTTCTACTTTGTGCTACTGAGCACTTAATTTTTCCGAGCATTTGCGCCGATTCCTGAGTATTTGCTTCTTCTTATTCAGATATATATATTTGTATCCAGACACGCCATTTTAGTGGTTCTGGTATCACATGTTACGCCGGAGTCTGTTGTGAGATTCAGACAAAACCGGTTTCATTCGAATGCCTTGACTGATTCAAACTGGTGAATGTATCCATCACTAGATCAGTACCATGCTGCCGTTACTCAGCGACTGGTCAAACGAAATCCAATTCCAGGGCAAGAATAATAACTAAAATGCCAAAGCTGACGTTAATCCAAGATTTGTTAATAGGCATATAGTGTTTATTCCAACGGAATTACTTTTAATACTTTTCTCGACGTTGTTGCGCCGTGTTGTGTGGCGATAGGTTTTCTGTTTTTCTTTTCATTTGCTATGCTAGTTGAGTAGGTTACGTACAGTATAAGTCGACTTTCATACTATACTGCTTGGGTATTTTCATTGGCAACGCAATATTCAAAGTGTAGCTCTTTACAACTAATTGTAAGTCTGAAACGGTAACACTATATTGCCAAATGAAAATGCCATGCGGAATGAAATGGGTTTCCTTCTGCGTGGAAGTTATGGTAAATGACGACAAAATTTGAAAATTGGGAAAGTAAACTCTAGAATAAAAAATGTAGGCCTATACTAATAAAATACACACACTGTGAATTTAATCTTATTTAAATTTAGCTTGTTTTAATTTAGTTGACTGATCAGTTAGATTAAAACGAGTTTTGATGATAATACAAATTAAAATGAATATGAATTGTCGAATAATTTTCAGTTTTGAGTGATTTTTCAGGTTTGACTGTTTCAGTGGTTAAGAAAGAAGTTCAATTAGTGAAATTTGGCTTCAGAAACATTTCTAAATTTAGCAATTCTGAATGGCTTTCGCCAAATTTATACGGCAGGAATTTAAATAACGAAAAAATTGCAGAGAATTACGCATGTCTTGATTTTTGGGTTTATGAATTTCAAGGATTTGCAGTTGCAAATCCAAAATCATGGTGGTATGAAAAATGTGGCGTTCATCGACTTCACAGAGTGGGTTGCTTTAAAATAATTTTATTCAAATAATTTTTGTTTTACAATAAAATTAGTTCGACTTTATTCGTGCTTAAATAATCCATTCAGAATTTCTTAGCGTTCATGATTCTTCATGACGAAAAATGTATAGAAATGGAGTAGACGCATCAAATTCTAGAAATTTCTTTAATAGTTTGCAACGATGACGGGAACAGTGGCGGGAACAGTGGCGGGAACGGTGACGGGAACGGTGACGGGGATGGTGAAGAGAACAGTGACGGGAATGGTGACGAGAACAGTGACGGGAATGGTGACGAATAAAAGAAAGTATTTCGAGTGGCACCATTATTCCAAATCCACATTTCATCCTCGATCGAACTGGCAGAGAGATTGGAAATTTTTATTTTGTTCACGGATTTCAGTGGATTTTCGGATTTTCTCGAGATTTAAGATTTTCATACCATTGTAAGCCTAAATTTCAACGGTTTGCTCTGAAAGCTATAGGCTACATGCTCTGATATCGGTGGAAAGGTCAGCCATGTTTCTAGTGTTTACGAATTTTACGCGGTTTTACGAATTTACAGAGTTTTAAACTCGACAGATTTTCGACCTGTAGGGGGTTCAGTTAGTGTTTCGCGTGTTAACCTGAAACACAATTGAACTGGCTAAGATTTTGGGTTTACAAATTTCGAAGATTTGCGGGTTGCAAATCCCAAATCATGGTGGTTTGAAAACTATGGTATTTTTATTCTATTAAATTGTTCTTTTACAATAAAAAATAAAATTAGCTAGACTTTATTCGTGTTTAAGTCATCGATTCAAAATTTCTTAGCGTGTAGGCCTATTGTAAAAACAAATGTTTTAAAATAAGCACATTTTAGACTCACGCCTAGAAAACATTTTTAGACGCTTTTAGTTGAAAAACATACAGAAGCTTTTTACAAATAGCATTACCCGAAATCTTTCAAGGAAATCTTTTAAAACATTAGCGTTAATGCAGATTTAGACACGTTTTAAAATATAAAACGGTATAGTTTTTTTTTTTATCTTAAAACAGCGGTGTTTATTTTACGACACATGATAAACGTAAACGTTTTCGTAAGACACAATTTTCAAATCGTAATGCGTTATGAAAGTAAAAAAGAAAGGTTTTTTTAAAACTTTTTTCGCACCTCTGCTTTATAAAGCATTGCAACTTGACAGTTGGTGTTTTGTTGTATAAGAACGTTTCACGTTCACAGTACAGAACACATGTTTTAAGAGCTCTTCTCTGCCACTGCTATTTTGTAAAAGGTACATTTTTACATTTTAAGCTAAAAAAAAATACTTGTTTTTACAGTGTAAAATTAACAAAATTTATTTCACTTAAATTGTCTGGGTTTTGCTTGGCTTGTCTTGTCTTTACTTGGTTTTACTTGGCCTGTATATCACTCTTGGTAAATTCTGACAAATCGCCGAAATCTTCGCACCCACGTAATTTAAACTAATAATAAATTATCCTTGAAAAAAGTGTAAATCAATAAAATATGTTAAAACTGATAAACTTAATACGACCTAATTTCTAACCAAAAGCATGTACGATTCGTCGAAGGTGTCAGCTTAATCCTTGATATATAGGCGTGTACTAAAGTTCTGACTTCAGTGACTAAAATTTTCCGATTCAAACTTAATTGATTATTATTTTTTTATTTCCTATCTAAACCCGGTCCAGTTAAATTAAAATTCACACCGTGTCAGTTAATACTACGACTTTTGGCTAACCTATTTAACATATAAAGCTGCATTTTGGGATTAAAACTTTAAAATCATCATTTGACATGACGTGGAACTCACCTGAAACCATACTGATAGTCCGTATCAAATTGGAGTTAACTTGTTTACCGACTTTTGTAACTACACTTGATGCATACCCGCCGAAACGAACGCGCAACGATGGTGCAGTCATGCTTGGGTAAATCGTCAACCCACAATTTGTCGAACTGTGTCTTTCGTGTCGCTGCTCCATATCCACACTCCCTTCTCTTTTGATGTTAGATTGAGGGTTTGAAACATGTCGTTTGAACCTCGTTGAAAAGAGAAGGTTGGTTTAGGTCGGCGAACGGACCCAAACAATTCGGGGAGAGGGGGTTGGGGGGGTCTGGAGGAAGAATTTGTTGGGAAGATAGGAATTTCGACGCTGCAAACTTGTGAATTTCTTCGAGTGCTTTCGGTAACTCAAGAGTGGTTCGTAAAGTTTTTGATAAGTAACTGTTGGTGTCAGAAGAAGATAATCTGCGCCAGAGTTTTTTTTCCTTATTTGACAGCAGAAAATTGTTATAAAAATGTGTTAGGCTTAATTCGAAACCGCCGCATTGTAATAGGCAAGGGCGTTCGCACATTGGAGTATTTATGTCACGTCCTCGCCCCGCCCCCCTTCCACTTTGGGTAAAATCAACGTCCGCCTATACGGTGACAAGTTTCGTGATGAATCCTTGGAACCGTGGATTAGTCCTGGAAAAGTCAAACAGAATTCCAAACGTGGAAAAATGCTGGAAAGTTCCCCGAGTCCTCTTAAGAAAATTTTTTTAGCCATAGAAAAACTAATTCCAACGAGTCATAACTTTTTTTGTAGGGAAATTTATTTTATTCGTTAGTTTTTCTTAGCAGGGTAAGTAGAAAAAGTAGCCCAGTAAGTAGCCCAGTACAGCTGAAACTAAAACTTCAAAAGTAACCAAAGCTAACGTTAAAGCACAAATTTGAACCATTTTTACATCTCATGATGATTGACTTTATCAGTCGGGATGTTTTTTTTTTTTAACTGAGGTTTTTGTAAATGCCCTGCAAGTTGACCAGCCTGCGTAAAATGCTAAGTCGTTCAAAAATGTTCCTTAGTAAATCTATGTTGTTGAACGTTAAATTTGTTATCGTGTAGGCCTATGTTTAGGCTAAGCCGAGCAGAACAAAAACTCTTATTTCCAAAATAAAAACGTTTCATCCGCCTTTGCTCACAGAACGCATATATAGAACGCTAAACGCCGTGAAAACTATTCTTGCCGGAACCTATGTTGTCGAACGTTAAATTTGCTGTATGTAGTATTTGTTAGGCTTAACTTGGCCAAATAGAACAAGAATCTAATTCCCAAAGGAAACGGTTCATCAACATTTGCTAATAAACGGTCAATAAACAGACATGTAAAAAACCGTTGCGTATATTTTTACGCCGTTTAAACAACGAAGAAACAAAATTGTTTTTCTTTCCGTTATTTGCTATAGTTATAGACTTGTGTTGACATGCAGAAATTTGATTTAGTGGCAGTTGCTTAAACAACTTTTCATTTTCAGACGCCAAATTCTTGTCTGGAATATTTCTTCAGTTTGGGAAACTCGCTAGGAGTTATAGGAAGCATATACAAAATGAAGAGTTGCACATTTCGTTTGCCAGTGCCCACCTATAACGACAACTAAATTCAACCCAAAAGTTTAAAAATTTGTAATTAAAAAAAACATGAAATTTACAGGCTAGTATAGTTTTCGGTATATTTGAGAGTAAATAACCGGAACTTTTCAACAATAATTTTAGCGGTTCACAAATTAATTCTCAAATATAGTGTCAAGGGTGGCTGTGGAATAAAGTTGGATTATGTTTTCCGTCCGTGCTATAGGCACTGTGGCACTGTGACAGTTTACAATGGTGGCACCATGTGTTATTGGTCCTATTTACACGTGGTTATCCGCGGCTATCTTGAGTTCACCGCAGAACGAACACAGACAATCGACTGTACGTTTTTGGTAGCAGAGTGCCTTGTTGATATCCAGGATGGTTAAAAAAAAAAACAATGGCGGCCGTCGATTAAAGTTCTCCCCTCCAGGAAAACGTAGCCGCTCATAAAACACTTGCAGGACTCAAGATATGCTGCGCAAACAATAGGCATATTTTTTTCTTTGTTTAACTTGGGTTAGCGAGTATTCACTAAAACAACAGGATTATATAGAAAAGCCAAACTATAAGTTAAATATGCAAAGCGTTAATTCACAAATGGCGGGATTAATCAGAACATGACAAGTGAAACTCCTGTCGCCCTCTGTCGACGAAATGTTGAACTAGTATTCTCTCCCTGGCTTTCTCAGGGTGTTTTACATTCTCAAACTCGGTCCTAACCTAGGAATGCGCACCGAAACGAAGTGGAAAACGTATCGGAGAAAAAGTTCAGCAATTTATCGTTAATACGGGCAAACACATGACAGACAGTAGCTTCAAGGAAAATCTGTCTAGCTCCAAAATAAGTTTTGAACTAGTTATCCGATTCAAGTTAACTCTATAGAACGGCCAACGTATAAGCAGCGGCCCCCTCCAAGACTTCGTTCTGGATCCGCCCTTGGTTCATGGAAAGCATGGGATATCTTTTATTATTAGTGGCATAGAAATGACTTTAGAGACAAATTGTACCAATACTATATATCCAGTAGCTTTTTTACTTGGCATTTTGAAAATAAACTTTAAAATCTCGATTATCGTAATTAATTTGTAGGCCTCGTCGTTTTCGCGATTTTATCATAATTTAAACAAAAAAAACAAAAAACGAACTCGAAACTATTAAATATTCGAGTTTTCGCGACCTTGGTGTGACTATGACGCAACTGCTGTGTATAGCGTGTTTACGGTCTGCTACACATCTGTCGAAACAATTAAATTGCCTTCTCGGAATTTCAGCTCGTTCGTTGGCGTCTATAGACCAAGCTCTTCAACCACTGCTATACGTCACACGTAGGATTTTATCGGTAAATTTCAACACTTCTTAGCAGCTGAATATTCTCTGGTGGTAGGTAGTATAGTAACCATCGCAACTTGTTTATGGTGAGAATTTTAATGATTTTCCCCGTGAACTACCGTTGGTGCATTTGTTGCCGTGGCAAGTTTGCGAACTCGGCGCAGGCCAATAAAATTCCGTTACCGCTATAGTTCCAACCCCCAACAACACCCGCAATCTCTAATACTGGACGCTTAGGTTGCTAAAGACGATGCTACAGTAACAGCTTTGACGAACACATTCTATAATTAGAAAACAAAAACGAACTCGTTTGATACTTAAGGTATTTATAAGGTTTAACAGATCCGAAG
Source organism: Lithobius niger (assembly GCA_023313725.1). Lineage (NCBI taxonomy): Eukaryota > Metazoa > Arthropoda > Chilopoda > Lithobiomorpha > Lithobiidae > Lithobius > Lithobius niger. The sequence goes on from JAHWFP010254215.1 coordinate 19,028, forward strand.
TCAAAACAGCAAAGGAACACAAACGAACTTTCCTGTTAGGTTTCAGATACTGCACTGTTAATGTACTGTTTAGTCCACGTGAAACCTTACTGCTGTTGTCAAATGTTTTTACCTTTTACTTTTGCACAAAATAGATCAGTAAGCGAATAGATTGGCTTAACGACATCGCTGGAAAATGTTTAACATCTAATCGCCGTACAGGTAATTCAGGGTTCCTGCGAATCCTTGAAAACCTGGAAATGTCGTGGAAAGTAATAATGAAATTCTATGCGTGGAAAAGTGCTTGAAAATCATAAAACTGATGTATGAATCGTCAGTAAGCCAAGAAAGTAGTTCAGTACGTAGCCTTACATTATTCTTCCTTTGTGAAAAGTTTGGAAATTTGGGTACTGGCTTTAATTGTTTCTACGTGTAGTTGGGTACAGCAGTAAGGTTTCACGTGGACTAAATAGTACAGCAACACTGCAGTGTATGAAACGTTTACAGGAAAGTTTATTTGTGCCCCTTTGCTGTTTTGACACTTCGGATCAGTTAAACCGTACCTTGAGCATGAAACGAATTCGTTTTTATTTTCTAATTCGTGCTGCTTTGGTGTACCATGCAGTTCAGATTAGCTTGTTTTAATGTTTTGTATCTTTATCATTTTCTTGCAGCTTGCGTTTGCAAATTTTATTGTTATATAATAAGAATGTTTAAACCGGTATAAAACCACCAATTTGGTCGTTTAGAGCTCCCTAACCCCTGAACCACTTGAGCAATTAGAAAAGGCCTTATGGAAAGGGCACATCTATACAGAGCAGTATACCTGTCAAATGAGCTAAGAACCAGCTTTATAGGACAAGTAGTTTGATCTGGTAGAGAGCGTAGTGTCGTGCTAGCAACAAGTTCAAGCCCAAAACAAATTTCACGGTTTCAGATCAGGTTCAGACCTCCGGTTTCGATTTGCTTGGGCGGATTTTAATAAATTTTGGTATGCTTCTTGACCAAGTCCAACAAAGCTTGCATACTAAAATTGATCGAAAAATATTCGCAGATGTGGGATATATTATGCATCAAAATTCCGGCTTATACATGGGAGGTTGAAATTCAAACCTCACAGTAAAGGCTGCCACTTTTACTGATATGTTTTTCCGGTTTTCACTCGTTGTTGACGATACGTGACAATTAGTTCTTTGTCGTTTTTCAGCTGTGTAGCTAAGTAACCGTAATACGATGCACGCAGACACCGGTCATTACACATGTATCACCTCAGCCTTCACATGAAATGTGTACTTTTTCACTCACACAGTACACATCTCGTGTGATGGCTGAGATACAATACACACAGGGTGTCCACAAATTATTCACCCCATGAAGAAATTAAATGAAAATAAAGCAAAAACAGATATTGAAAAAAATGTAAAAAGTGCCAACTGTTTATTAACTCAAAAAGTTTTTTTTTTGCACAAAATTTCTGGTGATGATTGTGTTGCTCGGAGAATATCCAGTCGAAAATTGATTTCTCCCCAAACGTTTTTATTGTGTGCGCGGCGTATCTTGAGTCCTGCAAGTATTTTGTGAGCGGTTA
>JAHWFP010254220.1:0-14790 GCA_023313725.1 Lithobius niger
TCACAAACAACACAAACAACAGACTCAAACAAATCACACAAACAAACAAACTCCACCAACAAGCAAACAACGCAAACAAATTAACCACACAAACAAACAAGCAAACAAACAAACTACATAAAAAAAAAACACAAAGAAACCGCACAAACAACACAAACCACACAAACAAACAAACCACATACAGAAACGAATCACACAAACAAACAAACCACACAAACAGACAAACTAACCACACAAACAAACAAACAATACTAATTTTGGAACATAGATATTAAATTATAAAAAAAAAAAAAACTGAAATATTTTTGAATTTAGGTATTTAGATTTTTTTTTTAATTAAATATTTTCCAAATCCTGTGTTTTTTGTTATATCACATTTTGAATGTAATTTGGCTACGTTTTCGTTTGTTCCGTTACGTTTCTTCGTTTATTAAATTTTAGTATTGAGTCATAAATATTCTAACAAAAACACATTGCAACATTTAATACAGTGATACTAATTTAATTTTTTTGTAATTATATATGTATGTAACTGTATATGAAACTTTTATGTAACTTTTAGTCTTGGTCGCATAAATATTAGCTATTTTTTTTATGGCTGGTAGTCAGTGACTATTCAGTCCTTGCTTGTCCTGTTGCTCAAGCAGCAAAGCATATATTATTTATTATTATAATTTAGATTTTAGAAAGAAAAAAAACATTCATAAAATTAAATACAGTGATAATAACTGAGCTGAAATAATTTGGACGAAACAATTACAAAATTAAATACAACGATACTAATAGCTTGGTTGATAAAAAAAAAAAGTAAAATAAAATTGAGATGAAGGGGACAAAAATCAGCCATTCCTTCGAGCCGGATTTGAACCAGCGACCTATGGATGCCAGCCACTTATTTCAACTACAGTCCACCGCTCTACCAACTGAGCTATCGAAGGAGCGTTGTCCACCAACCATTACAATACTGTGTTTAGGCATGCAATTCCGGCCAAGCCTTGCCCTCGATCTACCCTGTCAAACACAAAACTAGAGCAACGATAGCCTAGTAAGAAATCCAGGCAAGCTCCGGTGTCTCCATATTTTTAATGCGTGAAAATTCAGCAAGGTAAATATCTACTATAATCTAGTCGTATTCGTGCCTCTTGCAGTGGTAGCGAATATTTATGTTTATGTTTTTATTTATTTATTTTTTAACTTTGATATGTCGTCTGCTCGTTGCAACAAGCGAATAAAGCACGCGATATCTCAAGGCCAAAACTTACACTAGAGATTAAAAAGTAATCTCCAAGTGATAGCACGCTCGCGCTAACCTACTTGGGAGTTAGCGAAGTGGGCCGAGATGCAGTCCGAGCGGTGATTGGCTGTTGCTGTCTGGCGTCACGAATTATTTCCTTAGTGAAGGAGCGGTGTTAGCTATATCCTAACAAGTTGGGGTTATAGTTTTTTGAGTTATGTTTCAGAATATCTCACGTAACCTTGACGATAACTTGAAAAAAAATATAATATTTTTAAGGTTCGAATATCATCGGACGTATAACCTAATTTAAGTAAATAAATAAATTTATTCAACAAAAATTACAAGACCAAACTGCTAAAGTATATTAATAAACAAAAACGGAACGTTAAATGTTTAGAGTAAGGATCTAAAAGTCAAAACCTAGAAGGAACACGGACAAGCTTTGACAGTTAGGGTCTAGGTGTAAAATTCGTGTTACTTTTAGAATTGCAGCTAAACTGTAAAACAGTGCAGTTGGCGGTCACAGCTGATAGTTTAACACAAGAGACCCTAGGCTGACCCTCACTAATCTAGCTATCGCCAATGTTAACAATAGAAACAAATCCTTTAATCTTCAGTCTATGTCTCGCAGCTGATGTTTGCTAATTGGTATTGTTGCATAATAACAATGTTTAAAACAATGTAAAACAATCAATCTGGTGGTTTAGAGCTCCGTAACCCCTGAACCACTTGACCAATTAGAAAAGGCCTTATGAAAAGGGCACATCTACAGAGCAATACCTGTAAAATGAGCTAAGAACCAGCTTTATAGGACAAATGGTTTGACCTGTAGAAAGGACAGACGAAAGTATCCCCAGAACAACAACAACAAGAAGAAGCTGAACAAGAAGTTGTCTATTTGGCCCTTGTCTGCATCTCAGGTTTGGCTGGACCGAATTTCACAATTTTTGGACTGCAGACAGGCCTTTACTAGTCAAGGCTAGATTACAAATTTGGTTTAAATATTTACTTTTGACGGAGTTATAAGCTCTCAAAGTTGAGAGTTTAACACAGAGGTCCTAGGTCGACCCTTACTAACACTGGCTATCGCCAGTGTTAATAAGCAGATAAAGAAAAAAAACAAAATGATTTTACCATCGAAAACAAAAAAATTGGCTGCAGGAAACGTGTGCAAATTGTTTAAAAAAAAAAAGGATAAGGTGGGACGGTGCAACCATTTTTCACTGTCGAAAAGTTAAAATGAAGCCAGGCGTACAGCTGATTCACCCTTGACTGGCATAATTTTAAAATTTCAATAATTAATTTTCGATTCTAAAATGGATACTTCATCATCGTAAAAAAAAAATCCTAAAACAACAATAACTCATTTAAAAACAGAATGGCAATTCCCTCATAAAAAAAAAAAAAACTACCGAAAGGGCAACACATACCTAAAAACACAAATTCGATGTTTTTTGATATATGTCGTAATTTTAGTGCTTTGTAAATTAAGGAAACGCCGTTTTCTGTTTTTAAGTGAATTATTATTTTTTAAAAGGCATTTTTTTTTCTGATGATGCATCTATACTTTAAATTCGAAATTTAATTACTGTAATTTTAAATATGCCTGCATAGCTTAATTCTAACTTAAGCCTTTGCCCTTGGTACACCGAATGAACTGTTGAGGAGTGAGAGAGACAAGTTCATTTGGTCATCATGCCAAATTTTACGCTTTGATATGAACAATTCAATACAACACTCTAGTCCTTAACTAAATCCTAGGGGAATGTCGCCGTTGCCACAGTTGATTCAACCAATCCTCAGACCCTGACCATAGGACGATATATTTATGATAAACTGCGTTTACCGGACAAGCAGATTGACGATTTAAGGCGTAGCCATTTGTGATACTTCCGCTTAGAGATTATGGGATGGCAACCGCCATTACGACTAAACACGGTGAGCAAATTCAGTCGCAGTAACTGAAAATTGTTGGAGAAACTTAAGTCCGACAAGTGGGATAAAACACGCGCAGCTATACAGTTAAACTGTGATACTGTTTGCAAAATTTATCCCGGCACAGGCAAAAGTTTGAAGTAATTTTCCAATGGCTGTTCGATTTTATGATAAATTGATGTTTGCATCGTTTTAAGATATACAGCGTTTCCACATTTGTGGCAACTTGCCTGTAGTATAGGCCTATACGTTGTCTTCGTCTCACACCACAGGAGTGATGACGAAATACAGGACGTGTATCTCACGAATCTCATTCTGGCGAGATCAGAGGCGAGAACGGTGGGCACCGTGGGTAGCCGCCATGTTTCTTCAGTTTTTCAAATTATTGTTTTAATCTGAAATTGCTGTTATGCTCTTTACAGGGCGTTACAATAATTTTGGAAAAATAAATAAATAAACAGATTGTAGGATATTGGCCTCACGCGAATCTTAATTAGACGAGAACCGGAAGTTAGCTGGCGTCATGTTGGCGTTACTGGCGTCGGCCAAGAGCCGGAAGGAATGCAGAGCGCGAATGTTTGGAATACACTGTTTCTAGTACAGTTGCGATACCCTGCTGAAGCCCGCTCTTCGTAAAATCCTTCAATTTATGACCCCCCTTTATTTAGCAACCTTTTCTGCGAAAAATTATAATTTTATTTTCCATAAAATTAGTGGCCAGGAATAGATTTTTTTTTATCCCACCGCCTCCCTCCTCCCACTTTTAGTCAAAGTATGGTCGGCCACCACGCGAAAGAAATTAAAAGAAAAATTAAACCAATTCAAATAATGTTATTCCGCGTTAAGTTTGAAATGTGTTTCAGTAAGGCCATTTTAGGCACCCTGCCCTTCCTTCACGAGCCAAACAACTGCTGTTTTCTCTTAGGTTTTCCTCTTATTATTATTTTGATTCCTTTTCCTTTCTTCGCCAATAATTCTTTGCCTTTATTTATATAAGTTTTGCTCTCTCTCGAAGCAGAAATGTCGTTCTTTGGGTGATTACAACAATACGCGTTCCCGTGAGCTCAGCGTCTGTCTCACTGTGTAGCGTTCAAGTTGGGAAGGGGAGGGGTGATTATTCAAGGCACGCGCCTGCTGCAGCTCCCAACACCATCCGGGCAATAAAATTTTATTGAAAAATTGTACACTCAGATCAATGCTCGCTCCCTCTGTTGACGGATGTTTTTCCAAGTGATTATTGAAATTTTTTCGAACGAGAAAGACAGAGAGAGAGAGAGAGACGGATGGAAAGAAAGAAACGAACGACGTTGCGCGCCGTACAGCGGGAAAAAAAAACCGGTGAAACTACGGCGCCGTCTTCGTGACACTGTTACCCCTAACTTCCCCCCGCTAAAACTCCGTCATACCGGAGTCGGGGGTGTGGTTGAAGGGTCGAGGGGGATTTAGTCCGCTTTATGACGTGTCTATGACGCACCTTGTCTTAATGCGACTTGAGATTTTCTGACGGGTATGGCGAATTCAAGACAAGAAAGCACGAAAGCAAACGCAAAAACGGGGGAAAAAAAACGAAAAAATGAAAACCTATTCCAACTCTCGAACTCATCTCGTCTTCTTCTCAAGAAAACGGGAATTGACAGAGGACGTACGTTGGTTTAACATTCGGGGCGCGATAGTGCTTCGTTGTATGGAGGTCGTCGAGGTTTTTTTTTTTCAACCTTCATCCCGACGACGCAGTTATATCTAACAATGCCCATTGATCATGGCGTTTAGCGTAAATATGCAACTGTTACGGAAGAGGTTGAGAGAAGTTGGGCGCTTAGTTTGCAGAATGCAGTTGAATATATATATTTAGAGCCAAGGAGAAAAAAAAAAAACGAAACTTTAGCTGATTTGCAAACACATCTTGGTGGCTCGAAAAACCCATACCCCCTCCTTCCCCCATCCCCACGCCCCACTGCACCATTACAGACGCAACCACGATCTTCTGGCAACGAATAGATAACTTATTTACCATAATAATTTGCCCTCCTTCCCGTAGAAATGCACCCCTTTCCCTTCTAACGCTTCTAACGCAGGTCCAAGCATCCACCTTCCTCCCCCCACCCCAACCCTCCTCCCCATCCAGCCTTCGAGTAACGCTTCTGCCACCCATGCAGTTTTCTTGTTACAGCCACCTACGGGGACCAGGGACGCGTCCTTATAGCGAGAGGTCTCTGTATTTGTGCCACTGGCGTGATGACATTGAATTAATGCCTCAATTCACCACCAGATGGGATCCGTCTCTCCAATATGCAGTAAAGTTAGATGAAGTCTCGGCGCGTCCGCCACTGACGTTCCCAATCCTTTTAAGCACGTTTGACACCGACGATCATTACGCACGGGAAATGAAGCCCAACCTGTACACACTTAGAAGTGAGCGGTTTTTTTTTCTCTCTGACATCACAGAAGCGAAAAAGTCCAACCGCTATTCCCGTCCCCTTCCCCGCTTCCTCCCCCACCCCTCTACTTCGCCCGAGACCCGCCCTGTTTTTCATGTGGGGCAGCTTGCCACCGAGTCTGACTTTGTGTATCCGTTCCTTACCACGCATTTCCATATTAACTGGAGACCTCCAGATGACGCCCTTCGCCTCCCGGGTCCTTCCTGCATGGGAATGGAGCGGACGGGTGTGCACAAAGTGTTACAAACTTCAAATCAGGGACTAGCAGGTTGACTGACTGCTACCTAAATGAAAAAAAAAGCAGATGTATTTTTCTTTACCAATAATTGAAAAACTGGTTGTTGATGGTATAATAAAAGCACATTTTCAATCAAATTACTCGTTTGGCCATGTTGATGGTGAAATCGATCAACAATGATTATTTGTGATTTTTGTTGTTGTTCTGGGCGAGTATGGCGACACTCTCAAGTAGCGCAACCTTGAATTCATTCACCACTATAACACTAAGGCGTGCCTCCTTTAACGTTTTGGTTCGAGATGGTTGTCATTGTTGCATATCTTGTATGTTGACAATGTTTACTGGGATCGATGACCAATTAAATCTTTATCTGTTTAATCTGTCATAGGTTAAATTATCTATGTATTTTAATTTCATTTCCTGTTCCTGCCCCTAGAACCTTCTAGAAACTTCCATTTCCCATAATACCCTTGTTATTTCGCTGTTGTCAGGGGTGACCTTTCTGTATAAAAGAAACGGAGCCTGCATGCAAAATCAGTTAGCTTTCGGACCAGCCACCCGGTTGGTCCTCCTGGGCCCCTGCTAGGCTCTTCTGGCTTGGGGAATTTTTGGTTTCGTAAGCCTACAGTAGTCCTGTTTTTACTGAACCCTTAGTTAGGGTAGCTTCCCTTGTTAGGCCCAAATTAGGCTGGTTTCTTTAAGTACCCATTAAAGCCAGGGTAGGGTAACTTCTTCTGTTAGGTTTCCTAAGCCTATAAGACTTCTTTTCATAAGACCCCAAATTGGGTAGTTTCTACTTAATCCTTCGTTAGGCCTCGATCTGCTTTCGAACCCTAAGCTAAACCTAAAGTTCTGACCCTACAATTCCCAAATTCAGTCCAGACATCTGTTCCACTTCGCTAGTTTTTCGTCAATATTAGTCTTGAATCCCAATGCAGTGCTGCAAACTTTGACGCAACCGAATGGTTCTTGGCAGCATTTTTTTATGCTTTCGTAGAAATCATGTGTCTGGATTTACGGGCTGTTGAATAAGATGCTGCAATCTAAAATGTATTCTCCACCACCCTCTGCTACCAGTGCATTTGTTTTCATAGTTTATGTAGTCCATGAAACTTTAGGCTACGTGTCAGCTATGTCCTATGCTCTGGAGGGGCAACTCATAATGTTATGCCCCTTCCCACTAAAAACACACATTTATATACCTGTTACGTCCTTTTCCCCCGTCCAAACTATCAAAACTGGAGAGTCATAGTTGCTGCCTTACATACACCTGCAGGAGAGAAAGGACGGATATTTCTTGTTTAGGTCAAGATTATTATGATGTTGTGATTGTGCTCGCCGTTTGCATATTTGATTGGGAAAAAAGTCAAAATCTTTAAAAATAGTTGCGACAAATGTACTAAAAAATTGTTGTCTAATTACGCCCCAGTCAGCCTTGTCGCACGTAATAATGAGATTAACGAGAGAATTGTCTCCCTCATTGTCATGAAGTAGATAACCCAGTTTGGCTTGAAGGCCCTTTTGGCTCAATAAAGAAAACTCAAACTCAAACCCAGTTTGGGTTCGTGCTCCCTAGAAACGCAAGAGCAAAATTAAAGAGATAAGACACACCGGAATAGCCAAAGGGAATGTAAAAGTTGTCGTTCTGTCATGATTCAAGTATGTAACAACGCAACAATGAATTCAACTCGTAATGCAACACTGCCAGCTGGAGAAATATTCTAAGCATAACTTTTTTTTTTAACTGATCTCAGGAAAGAAGGCGACAACTGTGCTTTGCATCTGTGCATCTGCACCAAATAGATTACTTTGTGGACTGGAGAGATAACCTTACAAGGATAAATAAATAAATAAATAAATAAATCAACAAGTTTACCACTGGAGTGGAAGAATGGCAGAAGGGGTTGAGCCACTAACACTGATTCTTGCAATGGGGTAAAAGGCGAATGCTACACATTAATTGGTCGTTTTAGGAATTTGTTCAGATTTGACTCATAGAGAAGCCTTTTAAATGCTGAAACAGTAGGCGCACACACCAAATCACCGTCCAGGGAGGGCGTTCCATATAGGGACAACCCGGACCGAAAAAAAATTTCGACGACAGTCCAGATGGGAAGGTGGAAAGATGAGTTTCCAGCAATGACCTCGGGTGCGGTTTGGCACAGACGCAAGATCGAAGAATGGGAGCTCTACATGTAGATGTCCACGGAGAATCTTATAAACCAAGATAGTTAACCAGGATACCAGGATAGGATGATCCTGGCTACAACAAAAGACTCTACAACTTCATAAAACAGCACAGAATTCTTAATTTTCGAAAGGATAATGCCTTTCTTGCTCACAACAAAACGCTAAAATTACACACATAACTGGCAAAACTTCCCCACATGCCGCCATCTTGTTTTGTCAGTTATGTGTGTAATTTTAGCGTTTTATTGTGAGAAAGAAAGGCATGATCCTTTCGAAAATTAAGAATTCTATGTTGTTTTATGAAGTTGTAGAGTATTTTGCTAAAGTCAGTATCAACCTCTGTAAGGTTATTTGTTATGTGGTCATCGTGGCTGAGTTGTGAGAGAGCTCAGCCTGGTTCTTGGAGGTTTGCGGATCTGGTCGAACCCCTGGAAAGGGGACCTTGGCAAAGTCCCCGCCAGGACTGCCGCCAAGGGTAGCGTGAGAAGCTACCATGCTCCTTCAGCGGCTATGGGAACTATTCTGGCCAATTCTGGACAATTTTTCGGCCCCGATGATCGGAGGTTTCCCGGATCGAATCCCTGGGTTGGCACCTCCCTTTACCAGATATTTCTTCTTCTCTAAAAGTCTGGTAATGTTCAAAATTGAGCCGGTCACGCCATCACTCGTGAAAATAAGAATTTACAGAATTTAGCCGGAACAAATATTGATACTCAATCCCCGGCACCACCCTCCCAACCTCCCCCCGAAATATTGATACTCTCATGAGTGTACGGAACTCTGTGTACCCATGGTACTACTCAAGATGACTAAACCTACCAATGATTTTTAGCCATGGTAACCAACCGGAAGTGGTAGCCGATGGTCGATGGCTGAGATTCAAAACGGACTTAACATGCACCAGGTTAAATATTGGTACTACTCGGTGGAATTTGAATCAACCATTGATTATGAGGAGGAACTATTTCGGCACATGATCTTTAGCCGGTGAACTCCCGTTTCTCCAAATCCCGTTTCACCAAAAAAAAGCAGATTAACAGTTTTGCCCTCAGGGGCCAGTCCCGTTTCGCCAAATCCCGTTTCGCCAAAACGAATTTGACAAAATTTTACGTACACGAAATTTAATACCTTATTTCTACGTATAATGGGCCTTTAAAAGGCAACCATTGAACAGAGGTAAGCAGTGGTAGAATAAGCCCAGTTGATTTATTAGCGTTTTGAAAACTGGCAATACAGACGGAAAAACGTGCGCTTTAAATATAATTCTTTAGAATGCTTGGGCGTCACTACGTCAATGCCAAGGTTGTCTTTTAAGAGTAGTTAAGTTGTACACGTGATGGTTAACCTTTTCCAAACGGGAATTCCCGTATTGCAGAATCCTGTTTCTCAGAGTCAAAATATTCTAAAAACAAATAATATTGCAGAAGTTAAACAGGCATGCCTAATTGTTAGTAAATTGTGATTAGTTGTGGTTTCTGATGTTATGTGTTTAGCCGCAGTGAGCGCGGCAGCGCGAGCGAGGCACCTCATTTGAAACAAATTATTTTGCAAAATGGGATTCTGCAAAACGGGTGTTTGCCTATAAATGTCTGACCATCATCATGTTATAAATGTTCGTGTTTAAATGTTTTAAATATTTCGTGTGCCTAATATTTCGTGAACGATATTTGGCGAAACGGGATTTGGCGAAACGGGACGTAACCCATTTAGCCACGATAGCGAAATGAAAGTAATAGCTGATGGGCGTGGTCGAGATTTAAATTCGTAACTAATGAGTTATTGAAACCAGAAAAGCGGCTAGATATTAGGCACAGACAAACGCAAATATGCTTTGTTGTAAAGTTTTACCTAGAAATTAAGGTTCAAGGTCAAAATATAAATATTCTAATAAGTAAAAAATACGCTCCTGATGCGTGAAAATCACAATGTCATTCAAAGACGGATTTAATTTTCGACGAGAAACTCTTCTTTGTCCTGGTCACAATAAAATGCTTAACACACAAAACTAAAACCCCATAATTGGGAAAACATTCTACATCGACCCTCCATCTTGGAAAAATTTTTCCAAGATGGAGGGTCGGTGTGGAAAGTTTATCCAATTATGGGGTTTTAGTTTTGTGTGTTAAGCATTTTATTGCGACCAGAACGAGAAGTTTCTCGTCGAAAATTAAATTCGTGTTTGAATGTCATTGTGGTTTTCATGCATCAGGAGGGTATTTTTACTTATTGAATCTTGCAACCGCAATTGCATTGCAGTTTTAAATATTCTAATTATGTTCAACCAACGAACAAAACATAATTTTTTTTTAAAGTGGAAAATATTTGTATGCTTCCATAAAATAACCATTCTAACGATTTGTGAAAAATTACGACACCTTTATAATGTCCGCAGCCTATCTCCTTGAGTTCTTCCCAGAACGAACACATATAATCGATTGTACGTTTTTGGTAGCAGAGTGCCTTGTTGATATCCAAGATGGTTACAAAAACAATGGCGGCCGTCGATTAAAGCCGCTCCCTCCAGGAAGACGTAGCCGCTCATAAAAATACCTGCAAGACTCAACATACGCCGCGCACACAATAACAGAATGCGAGACGTAACAAAATACATTGTTGTGATCTGTTCCACAGTTAGAATGCCGGTAAGCACACGTAGAACTATAGTACATCTCACATTCTAAAAAAGGTATAGTAATTTTTCACATAGCGTTAGAAAGGTTATTTTCTGTAGGATAACGCGTATTCTATACGTGTTTTCATTAGAGGACGATTAAGGACACTTTAAAAAAAAATTATTATGTGTTCCGTCGGCTGAACATATTTTCAGAATATTTACATTTTGATGTTGAACCTTTGTTCCTCAAACTTTGTGCCAAAGAATATTTGCCTTTGTTTATGCCTAAAACACCTGCCGGGTGCATGGTGTCAATAACTCAGATATGTAAAAAATCCGAAAGTTTAACAGTATTACTATGCCGCCATTTTGAATCCCAGCCACGTCCATCAGCTATTGCTTCCGGTTAGGTATCATGGCGAAAGGTGTGGAGAAAATAGACATGCTAAAAATCAGTGGCAGATTCAGTTCCCCTGAGGGTTACCAATATTTAGCGCAGCTCGTGTAGGCTACTATGGTGGCCATTTTGAATCTCAGCTACAACTTCCGTTTGGCTACCATGGCTATAAGAATCATGTGGAGAAGTAGCACTTTCCAGAAATCAATGTTACATTTAGTCACTCTGAATGGTATCAAAAAGACAAATTTTAGGCTTTTGGACTCGTAGACTAAATGCCCAATTTACACAGTGTGCAACAGACTGCAACTATAGACAGACAGGTTTCGACAGTTTTCAATTGGAGGTCATACCTCAATGGCCCTACAAACATTACGCATAGATCCTACACAAGAGCTGCTATTAAGAGATTCTGTGACCATCTGGCTTCCATTTCTTCCAGCGAGAACAATTCTGGCGCTCAGCTGGCTTACACAGACTTTCTTAGTAATTTCCATACGCTTTATGACAGACACTTACCTTTAATGGAAGTGAAGAACATTAAGACCCACCATAATCCAATGAACTCCTCATGGTATTGTTCAGTCCTATAAAACCGAAGCGAGACCATAGAGCAGTGACACGACGTAGTATTATTGTGTATAACTCTATGCTGGAGCCTTAATGGGTTAGCTGCAAGGGGCACTGCAGAGAGAAACAGAACGGCGTCATACTGAAGCCGATGGTTTGAAGAGTGATTTCTTAGACCTAAAACGCGCGATTTTTGTTGTTGGAGAAAACAACGTTGTTTTAAGCCTAAGGAAATCCGCTCTTCCGTTGTTTTTCCCTCCATTTTTATGTAGTGCACCTTGTAGTTATGCCCTCCAAAACCCATACTGGTGCCAATATGGTGGCAAATGACACTGCTCTATAAGTACAACATCGAGGAACCTGTAGCGAACAGAGACACAAGGAATTTAATAGAGCATATTTTGAAGTTGTCCGAGCAACAAAGAAAGGTCACTACGCCAAACTGCTGCAAGTGGCCAGCAATGATACGAAAAATACTGGAGAAATATTGCATTCACTTATTGGATCCAGATATTGTTGTGTAGTTCACAACAATCTCTCTCTCTATATATATTAATAAACAAAAACGGAACGTTAAACATTTAGAGTAAGGATCTAAAAAAGTCAAAACCTAGAAGGAACACGGACAAGCTTTGACAGTCAGGGTCTAGGTGTAAAATTTTGTCAGTAAGAGACTGGTAAGCATTAGACCCTTACTACCCAGTGGTTAGCTTAGTTCTAGCTTATTCGGACAGAACGTGTGTATGAACGGTTGTAGAAGGTTTTCTTTGTTCTAAGAATATTGTTATGGAACTTTAGTAACACAATTTTCTTGTGAAGTTTCGAATTTTGTCTTTTCATGCTTTAGAATTTTTTATTATATTTCGTAGATTTATGGTAGAGGATTACCATAATGCTCTCTGCTACGAATATGCTGGCATGTTACTAAATTGAAAAATAATTTTCAACGTAAAGCAAAGCAGGAAACTTATAACCATACTACCACTTGACCATCGCATGGGTCTTAGCAAGAGGATTTCCAGTTTTTCGTCAAAATGTATTTATTGCTGCCACTGGGTAGTAAGGGTCTAATGCTTACCAGTCTCTTACTGACAAAATTTTACACCTAGACCCTGACTGTCAAAGCTTGTCCGTGTTCCTTCTAGGTTTTGACTTTTTTAGATCCTTACTCTAAATGTTTAACGTTCCGTTTTTGTTTATTAATTCGTGTTACTTTTAGAATGGCAGCTAAACTGTAAAACAATGCAGTTGACGGTCAAAGCTGAGAGTTTAACACAAGAGACCCTAGGATGACCCTTATTAACCTGGCCCAAAGGGTCAAAGGATTTTAGCGAGCGTTAACCGCACCCGGTCATCTGCCCGACGAAGCCCTAAGGCCCTATGTCTGCAACACCCGGAATGGATTCTCAGGAGGTCACCCACCCAAGTACCAATCGGGGCCAATGCTGCTTAACTTCGGTGATCTGACGAGAACCGGTGTTTCCAGCACTGCAAGGCCGCAGACCTGGCCTATCGCCAATGGTAACAATAGAAACAAATCCTTTAATCTTCAGTCTATGTCTTGCAGCTGGCGTTTGCTAATTGGCATTGTTGCATAATAACAATGTTTAAAACAATGTAAAACAATTAATCCGGTGGTTTAGAGCTCCGTAACCCCTGAACCACTTCACCAATTAGAAAAGGCCTTATGAAAAGGGCACATCTACAGAACAGTACCTGTAAAATGAACTAAGAACCAGCTTTATAGGACAAATGGTTTGACCTGTAGAAAGGACAGACGAAAGTATCCCCAGAACAACAACAACAACAACAAGAAGAAGCAGAACAAGAAGTTGTCTATTTGGCCCCTCTCTGGATCTCGGGTTTGGCTGGACCGAATTTCAAAATTTTTGGACTGCAGACAGGCCTTAACTAGTCAAGGCTAGATTCCAAATTTAGTTTAAAGATGTTTACTTTTGACGGAGTTATAAGCTCTCAAAGTTGAGAATTTAACACAGAGGTCCTAGGTCGACCCTTACTAACACTGGCTATCGCCAGTGTTAATAATCCTTATAAGACGCCGTTTCAAGACGAAAGTACAGCTATTCCCTGTACTTCATGATCCGCGAGAGGTCGAGCGGATTCATTCTTGGCACGGTAGCAAATAAAAAAAAAGGCGAGCGACCGACAATGTGAACGGATGTGCCCTGTAACAAGCAGTAACAAACGAAATATTGCTTCAGTAATGCTGGCTATTAGAGCCGAGTTGAATAGTTTCAAAGTTGGTTGAGTAACAATCACATCATGCACGATCGTTGTTGGGGCAAATTGTACTTGGTAATGAAAATGGAGAAACAGGTAATTCAGCCACACTCAGAATAACAGAGGTACCTTCCATTGAAAACGCCATTTTCTTCCTTAAGAAAACCCACCAGGGATTCCAAGGGTGGGGGAGGGGGGGGGGGCAGGAATGTGTGGTATTCAGACCACGCAATGGGGGAATTAGGGAGAGGGTAACATAAGAACTCCTGGACACACTGTCTCTGCATACAATGAGTTCTTTGCAGATAACAATCCACGAAAACCTACACCCTGTTTCCAACTCCTTTTTTTCTATCGCCACAGCCATCCAATGCAGTTTGTCAAGATTATATTTCAGTTAGGTTGTTATACAACCTGGCGATATCATTGCACCCAGGCAGGCAGGTCTGACTAACATGTCTTTTACAAACGAATTTTCCTGAGGGATTAAAAACCGCTACAGTATTCCCCATTTACAAGGCTGGCGATAAAACCAACATGAGCAACTATACATACCCATCTCTATTATACTTCCAGTTTTTTCGAAAATCTATGAAAAACTGGTCCACAAGAGAGTAGTCCACAAGAGGGTCCTTATGTAAACCTCAGCATGAACTTCCATGTTAAACGTCAAATTTTGAGCTCCTACAATTTCGGCCAGAATTGACATAGACCAACGATGTCCGGTATTTGGGGTCGTGTCGCAACTATTTCACTGCATTACAAATTTTAATGACAACGATCAAACCGTTCGGCGTCCACAGTATGGCCATTTGTTGTTGTTGTTGTTGTTGTTGTTGTTGTTGTTGTTGTTGTTGTTGTTGTTGTTGTTGTTGTTGTTGTTGTTGTTGGGACTCTTTGCCCTCACCTGGAGACCGAACCACTGAACCT
>JAHWFP010254221.1:0-10325 GCA_023313725.1 Lithobius niger
GAAGAAGAAGAAGTGGCTAGTGTCTTCCGTCTCTTCAGTCCTTCGATTAAGCCTGACGTTTCGTTACGGTAACCATGGCAACTGAGAGGTCGGTCGTAATTCTTGGTCTTGCGGGGTCCCTCACTCCCTCCTTTTCCTTCCCAACGCAAGACTGGCCGTTGTGTTCATCGATCACGAATTCCTGGACAGAAAGGGATTATTCTCTTGTGGAAGCCCCAGTCCTGCATCTGCATTGGCTGTCAGTCAGCAGAGCCCACTCTCTAAAACCTGGCACGGTACGGAACGGCCACTGCTAAACGGAAAAGAAAAATGCAACGCAATCAAATCCCGGCAGCCACCAACGGACTTGAAGCACCGACGGACTGCGACTAAAAGTTTTTCGTGCTCGGTTGGTGTTTCTTTTTCTTATCACGAGCTTTTCTTTTCTTTATTTTTTTTAAGTTTTTATCCGAGCAAAAGTTTTTCGAATCACATTTAAAAAAAAAATATAAACGACGGTAACTTTAAGCCCAAATCTCGTTTAGTATGCCTCCCGAGTCCCAAGTTTCGGTCGTTTGTCAGCGAGAAGGGTCATTTGTTTCGTCCACCGATTGGGCTGAACTGAACGGGGAACTCAGAAGGTCCGAATTCGAAAAAGCTAAGGGTTTACCCTGTAGCATAAATGACAGTTGTGGTCAGGAAATTTGTGAATGTTGGATGACCAGGTATTGTGATTCAGTTTGATAAATCAAACAGCAAATTACTGGACGAGTTTTGTCGGGAGGAGAATCGGTTGGCATGACTAGGGAGTGAGACTGGGGGAGGGATGACAATTATTAAAAAAGAAACTATATAATGACCTTGCCAATCGGTTTCAAGGTCCTTCTATTACTAAATTCTTAAAGCATACTAACACAATGGTATTACACATATGCAGGCTAGTTGAGGTTAACCGAAAACAAAATTAAAAAAAAAAAAAAAGAATTGCTATCATATACTAGGAAACAGGCTTTGACCGATTGTAGGCGGAACGAACAGACCTTTATTTCAAATTTGTATTTAGTGTTTATTTTAATGACTGTACCGTATGTGTTAATGCTCCTTAAAAATCTAGGGAAAATGCTCATTCGGCTAAGTTTGGGCTATTTGCCTTTTGGTGTGACGCACTGTTGTTATTTGCAGGCTTTTGTCTTATTTTAGCTTTATTTTCAAATAGGCCAAAGCTATCTTATTTATAATTTGTTAATATTATATTAATAGACTTTCGTTTGCTCCATCATTTAGTGTCTGTTTAGTTTCTTTCCACATCTGACACTAAATTAATACAGATGCAAACCTATTTACGTTGCCTTTTGGATTTATATGTCAGACTGCTTGAGCAGGGAATCGAACCCACGATCTTTGGAACCAGAGGCCGAGGTCTCTTCCAAAGGTAGTGGGTTCGATTCCCCGCTCAGGCAGTCTGTCATATAAGTCCAAAAGGCAACGTAAATAGGTTTGCTTCTGTATTAATTTGGCTCGAGCCTTCGGCTTTCAATCCTGTGTTCCGACACTAAAGATGTGAGCCATCGCCGCCACCATCGCCGCCGATAAAAATAATACGGCACGTTTGTCATGGCTGGTTGGGCTGCCGCCGCTAATAATTCTGACATTGTTTACAACAATAATTACTG
Organism: Lithobius niger; assembly: GCA_023313725.1. Taxonomy (NCBI): domain Eukaryota; kingdom Metazoa; phylum Arthropoda; class Chilopoda; order Lithobiomorpha; family Lithobiidae; genus Lithobius; species Lithobius niger. Next base: position 1,653 of record JAHWFP010254221.1, read on the forward strand.
CCGCGCAAAGTGCCTTCCCTAGATTGATTGATTGATTGATTGTTTAATAAGAGCACTACGACCTAATACATCATCTGCTCAATCTAACCTACTCTACGAACTACTTAAATCCTAATCACAAACAACCCTGGGTTGCACACCGTACACCTACCACATACACAATACTGTACTAAGTGCCCAATATACAAGTGTCAAGAGCCCGACCAGATGACAGGGGGGCGAGAAAGAGAGAGGGAAGAAAAACCAATCCTAAGAGAAACGACCCGTTGCCCGACAAAACCCGAGCACCGTCCTTAGAAAATCCCCACGACCCTTCGAGTGTGGTGGCACACTCAGGGCCATACTCAAGGGTTCATCCCTGTTATTCAGAGGCAGACGACGCAGAGCCACCCAGAGGGGGCAAGAAAACAAAAAGTGTTTAACTGTTTCCTCACCGGTACCACAGGCACATCGTGACGACCCACACCACCCTAACCGATGTAGATGCGACTGCAGCTGGACATGCCCGGTCCGCAACCTAGAAATAATCCCTGAATCCCTTTGAGACATCCTACCCAAAGCAACCGGTACAGAAACTGATGGGTGCAAACCGAAGAGAGTACGTCCAGTCTTGCCGGTCTCTCATCTAGTCTGCCACTGACTCTGAAACAAAGCAGCAGACACGGAATGCAAATCCTTCGGGCCCACCTGGAACCGCACAACGTTGATCCTCGACTCAAACCCCCGCCTAGCCAGATCGTCAGCCAGTTCATTCCCAAAAATACCAGTGTGACCTGGTACCCACAAAATAGAAACAGAGATACCTTTCTGCATGGCACAGAAGAGCTTCCACCCAATTTCAATTACAATTGGGTGTGAAACCTCCAACGAACAAAAGCTGCGTCTGAGGAACCCTATACCCGCAGCTGAGTCAGAAAAGATACAAAACCGCGGAAGCTGTAGGTCAAGACTAATGTCTAGAGCCACAGAAATCGCAACAAGCTCACCTACGAACGCCGAAGGGAGACCAGGGAGGAAGTAACTAAACTCCAGATGAAACTCTGGAATAGCAATCCCGACACCCCCTTCATACCGATCCAGATGGAACGAAGCATCACAGTAGACCTGTGTAGAACCCCACCAATTGGCGTCAGCCTGCAAAGACACCATGCCCAGTGCTGTACCGCACCAAGCCCATGGACAAGGGGGTCGTGTAATAACAGGAGTTGGGAAGACCCTAAGTCGATCTTCCAAAAGTAATGTTGCACCCTGCCCAGGAGCACCCAGCAAATCTCGTGCACCCCTGCCCAACGTGGTGTAATCCAGCAGAACACGAGCAAGTGGGTCCTGTGGACCCCTGGCAACTGATCTCATGCAAAAGCGCAGAAGAAGGTTCTGGGCTCGCAAATCAGCTGGCAATTCCCCCGTCTCTATAAGCAGGGCCAAAACCGGAGTAGATGGTAAGCACCCCGAGACTGTGCGCAAACTGTCATTTAAAGCCACCTGGATCCCCTGTACCGCCTGCTTAGAACTTGCAAGCAGGGGGAGATGAAAATCCGCGCAGACTCGGATAAATGCTCTAAAAAACGAAGACACAACAGAGCGTTTCGCTATCAATTTATTCGTGGCAAAGGACCTCAGAACCTGCAGTCGCGATACAATGTTCTCCCTGACAAAGGCGACATCACTCACCCAAGTTAACGCAGGATCTAACCAAAACCCTAAGTACCTGATCTTAGGCTTTGACTTGACCTCCATCCCATTGACTGTAATAGCACCGACGACATGTGGGCCCCGGCGAAAGATCATCAACTCCGTCTTTGCTGCAGACAGGGCCAGTCCTCTGGCAGCAAGTGCAGTTGAACCCCTTTTTATAGCATTCTCAAGTATACCAAGAAGTAAAGGCAAGTCAGTGCCAGTGACCCACAGAGCCACGTCGTCAGCATATGCAACAACATTGACTGAGAGGCTCATTTCAATAAGTACGGCATTAATCGCGACAGCGAAAAGGACCGGACTTAGACAACCCCCCTGCGGGAGACCTCTGTCAGTGGATGCCACACTAGACCAAAAACCATTTACCCTAGTGGCGAAGTGGTGAGTGGCTAGGAGAGCCAGGATAGCCCTTCCCAATTTTCTACTGACACCCAGGCCACTCATTGCGTGCCCCACCCAGGCTACATCAACCATGTCATATGCAGCCTTGATGTCAAGGAAAATAGCAACAGCAAAACAACCATTAAGCCACAAAATGTTAATAATAAAGCATTTAGCTGTAAGCCACACAATCATCTGAGCGATAGTTTTTATCAATAATTAAAAAATTCAGCAGGTTGGCAACGCTGCCGCTGGTCTAACACTAGTCTTGACAACGCCACCAACGAAAATATTGATGCGCACACCTCTATCACGCACGGCGACAGCGATCTTAAAACCACATTATAATCCATCAGTAACGATCACAATATTGTAGGTCAAAAAGTGTTCGCTCTGGCCTTAGGCCTAATTTGTAGGTTTTAGGCCTAATATTTAGTCGTCATAAGTAGCAGCTGCGTTTGAGATTAAGCCTATTTATTAATGCACCACGGTTTCGAGTCCACACGTTGCCGTGACAACGAGGAATATTTAAACTAATTGCATGTTGTTGTTTTGTTCTGTGTTTAAATACGTCGTCCGATGAGTAGTTCCGTTTTATATGTATAGCTTCGTCGTGATACGATGATTTCGGTTTCATATTCGGGATTCCCATCGCTAGTGTAAATACCAGTTTCGTTGCCATGCTGAAGGTAATCCCTCCAAGCATTCGTTTTTTCAAATGATGCTGAGGTGTATCGTACCGGAATCCTTTTGTTTTTTTATGTTTGCGTTTCTTCCTGTAGTGGTTGAATGCAAGGGCCAAATGTTATTATTTCATTGAAGTACGTCGAAAAAGGTTATCAGCTAGAAAGAAGAAACGAAAATTTAATTTTCCGTGTTTTTTTAAGTTCACTTGACTACCACCAGCAAGGAGTATGCGTCGTCGAATTCCTTAACTATTCACGATTCCAAATTTACAATGGTGAGTGTTAGAAATAAATTCGAAAATTTGTTATTTCTCCCATAATAATTGTTCGATTTACGTCCAATTTTGGCTTAGCAATATTGTTTGGGGTATCAAGCGTTGTACTAAATTTCATTCCAATCCGATCTTTCGTTTGGGCTCCACCCAGACTAAAAATGTGCAACCAACGGACCGACCAACCAACATTTTGCAATTTGGTGTCCGTTATAGGCTACGCTTCGCTCGCTCGCTCCGCCAAAAAACACAAAACTGGTAAGAGGGACCGCCAAGTTTCGAATGGTTCGGTCCTTCAAAGGAATGTTATTAACACATTAACACATTCGCCAAGTTATTAATTGCATTGAATAATACTTTGGACGTTAAATGAAAACTTGAGTATTGATACCGAAAAGTAGCAATGTTCTCGTTTTCATTTAACCGTCGAACTATTATTTGGTGCGATTAACTTGGCGAATGTTTTGGTGTGTTGATAGCACTCCTTTGAAGGGCCGTACCATTCGAAGCTTGGCAGTACCTGTGGTGTCGTCAGTGAGACATCACAATTGGTAGCCATTTTAGTTCCTCCATGTCAACCTCCCGAGCTTACCATAATCATGCTACCCTAGTATAGGAGTGAATACTGTTACATACTGATTCCATACCTGTCATGTGACTTTGTGTCACATGACCATGTAACGTTAATAAATACTCATGCAACCAGAATTAAATGTCCTTTCAGTGTTACCCTACAACAGAGTAAGTTCCGTCAATATGCCTAAGTAGAATTCGGGAAAATTGGAAATTAGCCAACAACGAAAATCATACACTAGAAATAACGTAGTTCAGTAAGCCACCTTTATGCACTTACGTTTCGTCGGAGTGGCATGACCCGGATTCGAACCGGCTACCCAGTTCGCCCTCGGATCACTTGCATAGCGCCTTAATCGCTATGGCCACATCCTCCACTGGCATAAAAATAACTCACTGAGAGTCCAAATTGAGGTGGTTCACGTATACGAGGACTCGTTTGCTTCGGATGACATAATGGCGTCAAGAAAGTTAAACAAATAAAAACAAATTAACGAAAAAAATTGATTTTAGTAAGTAAGTAGTGATTTATTCGGCGCAACGCATGAAGCGCATTGTAAAAAAAAAAAAACTGCAATAAGAATAATACAGTACGACCCACAGTATTATAGTATTACTCTGCTAAATGTATATTAAAAAAAAAGAGCAAGTCAAAAATACCAAATTCCTAACAAGAAATTTGCCGAAATTTACATGCTCTAACCTTAACCTGAACGCAGCCACACAGAAGCAGCGGACACAACTGAGGATGGGAGAGACTTCCGTATTTTCGTGACTCTCGCTACGTTCACAGCCAATTTCTAAGGATGGCCCGTCTATAACATGAGCCTTGCCGTGATGTCATCATGAGATAGCCAACGACGAACCATAACAGCGGGTCTTTGGCCGTCTGTGTGGACTAGCCCATTCACGTGATACGCTCGTCTCGGCAAACAACCAACGCCAGAAACAAACCAGCCTTGCCAAAACTTGCTGAATACAAGGCGAAGGGTATTCAGCACCCCATCTGGCTTTAAGAAAGATGACGCCATAAACCTCCTTGGCGCGAGCTCACTCTGGTTCTTGTTGGGAAAGATGACATAAAACACGCAGTTGTTTTTATTTATTTCGATGTTGTTATCACGGCAGGGGAGATTTTAAAAGTCTTAAAAGCTCGTTGTTGTTAAAGTCTTAGTAGCTACAGTAAAAAAAATTGGAAAAGTGAGGGTTTGATATTCGTTTAATGAGAAAGAAAGCCATACAAAGATCAGACTTCGGTCTTTGCAATTCCAATACAATGATTCCAGGTCAGTTGACTGGAGGCATTCTGCTTAATTTCTTGTATAACCCTTGCAGGGGCTTCGTGGGTGGATTCACTATTGTTAATCTCTTCCAACAGATTAGGAGACCAAACTGGGCTAGCATACCTTAGAAGTGGTCGTACAAAGTCTTTAAAAACCCACATTGATGTTGCAGTGTCACTAGATTTAAAATTTTATAAGACCATTTCTAGAGTACTCCAGCGCAGTTTGGTCTACTTATCTGTTGGGAGATATTGACAACATTGAACCAGTTCAGAGTTGCTTTAGATACATTGCAGACCCTTGGTCATGGCTGACAGCAGTGTGCTAAGGACTGCAGATCGTTCGACAACCAGACACCCAAGTCTTTCACGCTGGCGTTTTTTTAACCCTTTCTTCTAACCCAAACGAACTCTAAAACATACTTCCTTTTACATTTTTACTCAGTTTGCGAAACATCATTGTAGGTTTTCTTGTTCTTGTTTATGTGCTAAATTGATTCCGAGATTTTTATATGTGCGTACCAACACGTCTGATGCCGAATTCTTCAAACACACCAAAACGCGAAAGGAAATATTTCGGTTCCTTTGGTCCGAAATGATTGCTTTTGAAATGCGCAATTTTTTCCCCCTCTGTTCCTCATGAATATTCGTTATGGGGTAATCAAATTTCGTTTGCGAAAGGCGCGGCCAAGTTTTGTTAAAATGTAAATGAACGGTCTCGTAAAAGCCAAAATGAATCGAAGTTTCGACTTGAACCTCACTTTAATTCGCAACCAGCAATTTTATTCAAATTTAACACTCGTTGCTGTGGCAACGTCCAATCGTGTTAGAGGAACAGCAATAACAAAAAAAAAAAAAAAAGCACACCAAAAAAAAAAATACAAATAAATGAAGTAGTTCAGGGCATAATTCCAAGTTTCGCGATGTTAACGTGCTAATGTAATTCCGAACGAGGAATGCACCGAAAACAATCAGTTCAATTAAAAGTTTTGTATTTACTACGCGTGCTTGCTATAGAGCAGTAACACGACGTAGTATTGTTGTATATAATTCTATCCTGGAGCCTTAATGGGTTAGCTGCAAGGGGCACTGCAGAGAGGAACAGAAGGGCGTCATACTGAAGCCGATGCTGTGAAGAGTGATTTCTTAGACCTAACACGCGCGATTTTTGTTGTTGGAGAAAACAACGTTATTTTAAGCCTAAGAAATCTGCTCTTCCGTTGTTTTTCCCTCCATTTTTATGTAGTGCACCTTGTAGTTATGCCCTCCAAAACCCATACTGGTGCCAAGCTGGTGCCAGTATGGCGGCAAATGTCACTGCTCTATACCATGGGATAGAAACTCGTTACAGTCGCAATGGTCGCAACTTAACGTTACAGAAGGGTTACTAGTGTAAATAGCGTTCACCGATTGACAAGGACCGCAGAAGCACAGACAATTTCTCAACCGCTTTCTTCTTCTCCGCACTCTTGTAACAATGGAACAGTGTAGGATCGCAACAATGGTTTTCGGTTTGGGTCCTGGGATATCTCAGCATTGCTTTCCTTTTTTGTTTTAAATCTGTCACAAATACGGCATAAACGCCAACAACACGAATCTCCTTTTGTAATTTTATCAATGATGATTAAACACAGATCAAATACACCCAACAACCAAAATAAAAAGCTGAGTACGAAGCTTTCGTATTCAAGAATTATTAAAATTCAGAAATGCGCTGCAACCTAAAAAAAAAAAAAGACTACGAAACTTTCGTAATGCAAGAGTTGAAATTCAACACAACATAACACAGTTGTAGGAAATGCAATGTGGCACCATGAATGTTTGCTTTAATTGTTCATCGTCAAATTCGCTGCATTTATCTTGTTTTGTCAGTGGTTGGATTACCGTGCAAAACATCAGATGCTGCCACCATCATATCTTCACTAGAACGTTTGTACGCCGCTTAACTATCGTTAGCACTAGTTCAAATGCAACAATAAGTCAACGCGTGGTAACAATGACGGGTGTTGCGGAGAAGGCGAAAGCGGTTGAGAAATAGGATCTTACCCGTTCCCTCATGCTGAGCCCAACAATACCTCGGGCGCTGCGCTCCCTCGTTATTGTTAGAGCTCAGCACTCGGGAAACGGGTAAGATCCTATACATGGCGCTGAAAATCGTAGCTTAAGCCGCCCCACGTCGGAGTTCAAAGACGCTGACAAATAAACATTGCGCTGTCGAAAACTGACAAAACAATGTTGCGAGTTTAATTTCGGATTTCAACGTTGAAATTGTACCAGTCCCCAGCAAGGTTACGCCGACGACGTCATTTGTGAAATCTGCCAAGCTCAAGATTTACATGACGTCACATTGTAATGACCCATTGTCACTTCAAAATAATTAATATTTATTGTTAGTGGACATGATGTTGTTATATTAATTGTTGGTATTCCATTTTAGGCCCTAAGCCAGGGTTAGTGTCGCCCTTGAATGTCAGGCGAGCCAGAGCTTACTATCGCTCATGTTTTACCATTAAAGCATAACCAAAACTGAACCACGACTACTAGCCATTTTCCACCAATTTAGGTTAATTTGGAATTCCCGCAAGCCCTTGATTAGCACCACGACACGTTTTCGAGCATGTGCCTTAACTGTGGGGTTGGCACTTGGGAGCTGTGTCACACGAACTAAAAACCCCTACAACAATTCGGGGTGTTTTACAAAACGCATGCGATAAATGTTAGCTAACACAATGTACCTTCACGAAATTAGCCCTCCCCCGCTCTCCTTATTGTTGTTTGCCGGCCATTTTTAAGCTGCGTGGACGCAACCTACGGTGGCTTATTGGGACAAACAAAAACTCTTTTTTGCACAAACAAAACTTTTATGTAACCAGAACAAGATGGCCACTGGCGTGGGTGCAGTTTACCGTATATCGTACTAGGTTGTAGTACTGTCTCATCTGTTGTTAGAGCGCCGAAGTTCCGGTTTCATGAAAGTTTTGTGTGTGTAGAAAACAAATTGGTGTTTGTCCCAACAAACCACCGTAGTAACACAACACGCGTTTCCTCCCGTTTGTCCCCATTTAACAGCCCGCTTGTCCTCTTAGTTGATGATGACGTCACTAAATAACGCATCTGATCGTTGCTATCCGTTGGAATATGCTCCTCCCGTAACGAAATGAATATATTGCTCTATGGTTATATGTGAATAGGTGTTTTTAGTCTTCTGTACAGCTGAAACGGCTGAGAAGACTACGGCAGCTATTTTTTCCATGTGTGCATCCATCGCCATTTTCAACTCCGGAACGGTACCAGATAGAAAAACTATTTTCAGCGTCCAAAAATTAGTTTAAAAAAAAAAAAAAAACCGGAAGCATGAAGCGGAAGTAGCACACAAGTGATCGGAAGTGGCTGACAAGTGAACCCATTATGTATGAAACGGTACCAGAAAGAGACGAACTGATGAATTTCCGCCCCTGATGGCAGGCACTGAAGAACAAAGGCACAAAATACAAAGATGCAGACGAACTTTTTCAGCCATACAAGCATTAATTGCTTCGGCTGACATAAGGTTCGTCAAAATTAAAAAAAAAAAAAACAACCTGTTTTCACCATTAAAGCCAGCGCCCAAAAGATAGTTAAAAGGAATTTAAAAAAACCGGAAGTATGAGGCGGAAGTGGTCCACAAGTGGCCGGAAGTGGCTGACAAGTGAACCCATCATCTACGGAAAGGTACCAGATACAGACGAACGGTTTCCAACATTAAAGCCAGCGCCCAAAAATTAGTCAAAAGGCATAAAAAAAC
>JAHWFP010254221.1:18225-33841 GCA_023313725.1 Lithobius niger
ACCTTTCCGGTGATGTCTAGATTCTAGCAGCGAGAGTATGTTGCGAGATCAAGGGTCCGACAAACCCCGGAAATAGCATTGGAGATTGGCAAATCTGAAATCACTACAATAGACTTGCAGATTTGCAGGGATTTGCAGATTTGCAGGGATTTTGCAGATTTGCAAATTAGTTTGTAAGATTTGCAGATTTGCAAGATTTCCACCAGATTTGAGATTTGCGGATTTCATGAAGATGTACGGATTTGCACACCCCACTTAGATTTGCTGGTTTGCATATTTGCGTGGTTTTGAAAATTTTTTACTGGATTTGCAAGCAGATTTGCAGATTTCTTGTTGATTTGTGCTGATTTGCTATGATTTGCAAGACTTAGAGATTAGCAGATTTGCAACGAATTGCAGATTAGGAGATTTGCAGGCTTCACTTGGATTTGTAGAATGCAAGCAGATTTTTCAGATTTCGTGTTGATTTGCGCTGATTTGTTTTAATTTGCAAGATATACAGAGATTTGTAGATTTACTATGACTTGGAGATTTCACTTGGATTTTCAGATTTCACGTAGATTTGCAAATACGGAATCCGAGAGCGTATACGCACGAGATTTCAGCCCTTGTTGCACCCCGCGTGCGAGATCGTTTCAAAATTAAAGGCGCCGGTTCACAATTTCGATAGCGTTGGCCATATTCTAAACCCGATCAGCCGCGTTCCAGATTCTCCGTCATCCAATAGGCTGATGTGGGTCACGTGATCTCGTTTCAGTTATGAAAATTTGCGGCGCTGTAGCGAAGTGTTGTTCCCTTTTTCAATTTACCGCTATTTTCTTTTTATTGCTTGAAGATTCTGCGGCGCCGCATCTAAGAGTTGGAAAGAAGTGCTTTAGTCGCAATCAGATTTCGGCGAGCGGGAAGGTTAGTGGCAGAAATGCATCCCGACTATGATAAATGCACTCACATTGCTATACTTCTCCTTTAAGTGTTCAAATTCTTTTACGGTTGAGTCACATTGTACCAGATAGGCCCGAGTGCGTAAAGTTTTGTTAAGTTTGCCATGGCTGCGAGAATGTGCCGTATTTCCTATTACAATTTTCTAGCCTCGTTTGGTACACTTCATCGTAAAGTACCCCCCAAGTTTTAGCCAGTAAATGCCAGCCTAACATTTACCTTCCCGTCAGCCGTGAATATGTCTGCCTGCTCAGACGACGAAACCGGAAACAATAGGCAGTGCAACACTCGTCATGCGGAAAGCTGTGTCACGTGACGAGGAAGCTCATGGCCGCGAGCGCCATCGTCATGACAACGGCGCGGTCAACCGCCAATGGGCGTCCTTGTCAAAAAGAAAAAAGGCCAATGAACATCACGCATGAATGAACAAAATGGCTGCCGGTTGAAACGCTTTGGCTCACCAATTCCTTTTTTTTGTGTGCTGGAAATAGACCCACAAATGGTAGTAATGGCGACATTTCCGTGAAAATTGGTCTCTTGGATTCGAGTTGCATTCGGGTTAAGGCTGGAAGGGATGTAGCTTTGGAATCAAAAACCAGCTTGGGCCACTAAGCATATTATTTTAGGCCCGTCTTCAGGCAATCGCTTAAAGGGACACATTTAAGCCGTAGATGTCGGTAAAGCTACTATATGAATATACAGCGGCGGACGTCGAATTTTGAGCACTTCAAATGTTGTACTGAATTCTGTACACGGATTAAACCTTCCTGGTAGATCCATTGTTTGTGCAAACATTGCATGTAGCTTCTGCGTTACTTTCCCATTGTGTAAAATAGAACAATGTTACACGTTTCTAAACTAAAGATAATTCGAATGCGGGAAGTTTTGAATGTAATGCTGAGGACGTAACAGTCAAGTTACGTCAGGGAAACTGAACGGCATAAATTCTTGTGTTGCAAAAAAAGTGTTAAAAATTCGGTATCCACTATATACTGTACGGTACTGGGCAACGAATTTTGAACGCATCATTACCCCACAAGTTTCGATGAAGTGTTTTCGCCTGGATTAAGCTTCTATAGGGCAGTGACACGATGTAGTATTATTGTGTATAACTCTATGGTGGAGCCAGTTGCTGGGTTAGCTACAAGGTGCACTGGTGGGAAAAAGGAAGGTCATCTTACTGAAGCCAATGCTATTAGACTGAATTTCTTAAGCCTATAACGCATGATTTTATGTTGTTGGAGAAAACAACATTCTTTTAAGCCTAAGAAAATCCGCTCTCAAAGCACTGTCTTGACTAGAAGTGCCGTTGTTTTCCGTTACATTTTAATCTAGTGCACCTTGTAGCTATGCCCACCAAATTGTATCTCGTAGCTAAAATGGCGTCACATGACGCTGCTCTATAGTTAGGTGCTTGACATTGCTGTATTCCAACCAGGAAAAAGAACTGCATAAATGCTTGCGTGATAATGATGCGTTTAAAAGCCGTAGATGTCGGTAAACTCAAAATGAATGTAAATTAAATGTAAGTAGTGGACACCAAATTTTGGCCACTTCAAATGTTATACTGAATTCTGCATAGGGATTAAACTTTTCTGGTTGATGTCACTGTTTGTGCAAACATTGTATGTACTTTCTGCGTTACTTTCAGCGTTTCAATAGAACAACGGAACAAATGAACTTTTCTTGAAAGTTTTTGACTTTTGATGCAAACGGTAATAAAGATTAGTCGTTCGACAGTTGACGGCCTGGAGCAGCGACTCGGAACGAGGAGTAAAACAGGGAGTCGCATTATTTTGGCGTTCCTCTTTTATGCTGCTGCTGATGTTACTAACCGTGCGTTTGTTTTCCTCGCAGTGCTAAAGCAGTTCGCTAAATGGCTGTTTCTTTTCATTACAATGCAGCTACAATTTGCAGCGCTGCACGTAGCGGACGCGTCTCTTTTCCTCATTTCGTGCAGTGCTACCACGCAGCAACGAAAAAGGTGCTATCTCTTCTGCGGAAACAAGATGGCTGCTTCCCATCGATAAAAAATTGTTTGACTCCAAGCTACCCTATAGTTGATGATGACGTCATTAAATAGTGCGTATAACACTCGCCGATGCGAGTGTTCGTTTCCGTGGGAACATGGTTCACCAGAACGAGGTACGTGTGTTGCTCTAAGGTTCAACGCCTTGGTTTGCAGGGACCCTGGTACTGGCCTGAAACCCTAACCAAAACCTATTTAGGTTACCCAAAGATGGCGCGGCTCAATTTATCACCCTTTCTTGCGCTGCTCTTTTGTAGGCGTTTTACCTCCTTGGCCTTGTAAAAAGGATAACCAAGTAATAAGAGGCTAAGGTTACCAGTTATTTTCAGAAACAAAAACAAGTAAGCAACAAAACAAAGTGACACATATTCTGACGAAATCTTAACCCATAAAACGGTAGTTGCCACCTTTTCGCCAGCGCTCAGCAAACAGCGCTCAGCGAACAATGCTTTAACAATGCTAAAAACAACAATACTTTTTCTCTAAGGAAACAATGCTGAAGCAATGATCTAACAATAATGATGCAAACAACGTCTTTACAAACATGCACAGAAACCATGGACAAAACCAATAGAGCAGCGTCAAGTGACGTCATATCGGCTACGAGACACCATTTGGAGGTATAGCTACAAGGTGCACTAGATTAAATTGTAACGGAAAACAACGGCACTTCTAGTATAGACAGTGCTTTGAGAGCGGATTTCTTAAGCTTAAAAGAACGTTGTTTTCCCCAACAACAAAAATCGCGCGTTATAGGCTTAAGAAATCCAGTCTAATAGCATTGGCTCCAGTAAGACGACCTTCTTTTCGCCCTCCAGTGCCCCTTGCAGCTAACCCAGTTACTGGCTCCACCATAGAGTTATATACAATAATACTACGTCGTGTCACTGCCCTATAAGTTCAAGACGCCGCCACACTAAATGAAGAGACGTAATCGTGGACCCGTGTGGGATTATAACAAACCAAGTTGTTGATACGCCACATAAGTGTAGGTTATGCAGAAATGTCTTCTCCATATCGCATTGCACTACATTTCATGAAGTAACCTAATCAGGATTGAGTGAAAAAGGAAAAAAATAATATACATGTCGGAGGAAACAATGCTGCATCGATTACTATGACCGCTATCGATGAAATAGTCACAAAAAGGCACAAGAAAATACAAGGAATTCAGTACAAAAATGAAAGAAGTCGGGAGGAGAGATCGGGGGGGGGGGGGGGGGGGGGAAGGGGGGGGGTAATATTGGGGGAGGGAGAGGCCAACTGCTGATTCAAACCTATACTACAGGGATTTAAAAGACACAAAAACACGCAGTCAGATTCAGTGCCAAAAAAAAAAAAGACCAGGCCACAGGACGTGAAAGTCGCCATCTGCTCCCGAGTTATGGAAATGAATGAAGGATGGTAGAAATGAACCACGGGATACGTGGATTGAGTGAGCGAAGCCACCTTAGCACAATTACCCATCTTCAAGAACCTGCATTATTTAAATTAAACATTTCACTATTATGGGGCAGGTGTACTCCTTGACTCACCCGTTTTCATGACGGGCTTTACTACTAGTCGGGTTAAATCCAAAACTAAAAAAAAAAAGCATGGTAATCTTAAAGCATGTGAAACCTTTCACCTTTCATCGTATTTATTAGTTAGTAACTTGCTTGATATCCACATAAGCCCTCAGGGATCACCACAAACAAGTCTTCGGTAAGTTTTCCATCAAACATTCTCCCCCCCCCCCCTTTCCCACGGAAGCACACCAACAGGGAGTTAGGCTTTCCCTTATCACGGAAAATAAATACGAAAGCGCTAACAGAAAGGCACTCCTGAGAAACACAACCGTCCCAACGATGATAGCAAAAGTCGAACCAACGAGAACGTATCAAGCCGGCGAAAATCTCCCATTACCGTCTCACGCATCGTTGCGCTCCCGACTGATTGCCATTACACGCGTTGTTACGTTTTGTTACGTGGTAGATACTGAACTCGAGTGTAAAGTATTTTTGCTGTTTTCTTTAATTAAAAAAAAAACAACAACTTCCAAGTGCTTTCTTTTGACGAGAGCCATTCAACACTTTTGAGAGAAACACGAGTAAGGTTGTAGCGCCCTTTACAACGATTTGCAGATGGATTTACATGTTTAAAACGATCTTTCCTAATCGATGTGGGGTTCCTCAAGGCACTGTTCTTGGCCCTCCCATGTTTTAACTGGAGAAGCTTGGTTTTGATTTGTTTATTCATGTATTGTAAAAGGAAGTTTTTGTATTATAAAAGGAATTTTATGATTTGTTTAACGCCTACGTATATCTTTTGCTCGGGACAACAATTTGATGCAAATAAACGAAATGATTTTTTACACAGTACATCCACTTCGAATGTTTCCTTAAAAATCAGCATGATGTGATGCAAGTACTTCTCGTAACTTGAGTTTTTTTTGACAACAATATACGAGTAAGAGGAAATGTCAAGTCAGGCCTTAGCACCAGTGTTGCCAGATACCCAGACATGTCTGGATTTCTCCAGACTTTTTGACAGTGTCCCAGACATCCAGATTTTTACCTAAAATCTCCAGACTTTTCACTGAGCTGCAATTATTTGTATGTTTGAAGAATTTTGGTTTGAATGTTGGTAAGTGTTGTGTTCGCTAGTGACGTTGTTTTGCATCTGCGCAGACTGCGCTGCTGGGAAGTGTTGGAAGTGTATGACTAGTGGCGCCACGTACAGCAGAATCGGACTTTCTCATGCTACACTACGCGACATTAGCGATTGCGATACCAGACGTCACTGCATGTCAGCATCCTTTTCAACATTCCTTTTAAAAAAAAACGAAAGGTTTTTATTTATTTGGTTTCACACAAAAAAGTCCGTTTTTAAGATCAAAATTTAGTGCTTATACCATCAAAATTGTGAAATTAGCGTACAGAGCAGCGTTATGTGACGTCATATTGGCTACAAGAGAGATAACTGCAAGGGGCACTAGATTAAAATGGAGGGTTAAACAACGGCACTTCTAGTCAAGGCAGTGCTTTGAAAGCGGATTTCATAGGCTTAAAAAAACGTTGTGTTCTCCAATCCCTTACGCTGCTAGGTTGTAATTGGAAAGTAAAGATTCCACTTGCTTAAAAATGTCAGCAACGGCCAACAAATCAAAAAAAATCGCGCATTATAGGCCTAAGAAATCCACTCTTATAACAGCATTGTCTTCAGTAAGACGCCCTTCTTTTTTCACCTCCAGTGACCCTTACAGCTATCCCAGTTACCGGCTCCACCATAGAGTTATATACAATAATACAACGTTGTTGTCACTGCCCTATTGGTGCAGAATCTCCAGACTTTTTGGATAAAATCGAGACTTTTTGGGGTTGCTTTCCCAGACAAACCGTACTTCCTATCTGGCAACACTGCTGCTTAGCACTTCCTCCTTCCTGTTCATATCTTTCGCCTTGTTTCACATTTCCGGTTTTTCAAATAATGTTTGGAAAGTAAAAAAAAAAAAAAAAAATCGGCAACAACCTCATGTGAGAAGGAAAACAGGTGTGTTTGTCGCCCACCAAAAGCAAATGACGTCGTCAATATGCGGTTTTCCGTCCCTCCTTTGTCGGACGTTTCATTGTGGTAGACTTTTTTTGTTTAATATTCCATTTTTCAAATTTTTTTCCAATTTCTTATAAATTCTCCTATTGAAGGCGTCCCCTCCCCCCTTTCGTCAAAATGCATTCATGCTTTTTTTTCTTCCTTCCGAATTATTTCTTCATATTCTTTCTTTCCGTCCTTCTTCAGTTTTCTGCCTATTTCTTATTTTCGTCCTTTCAATATGCCCACAGCAGGTAAGGAATGGTGGGCAACGGAGGGGGGGGGGGGAGGGGGGGGAGAGAGGATGTGGCGTTTTTACATGCCTCATCCACGAGTTTGTTTGTCCGCTTGTCTGTCCGAAACGTCTGCTGTCTGTTTCTTTTTTCGGCGTTCCCTGTTTTCAATTTCTGTTTTGCGTCCAAAACGCGGAGAAGATATAGAAATTTTGCTGTAAGTTGATTTTTGAGTTTTTGTTCGAGGTTCTTTTTTATTTGTGTTTTGCTGCGTAGCGATGTGCATTAGTAGAAATGTTAAATTAAAGTTCTAATTTTTTGCTTATTTATTAAACTGTACAGTGTATCGATGTGGGAACCGACATCGAAATGTCGGTATTTGATTGGTATTGTCACGCGAAAGGATAGAGACTAGATAACGGTGTGGACCGATGATCAAGGAACGTTACCAGACACAAATATTGAAAGGGTTGAGGGGTGGGAGGGGGGGGGGGGGGTGTTGTAAAGCGTGATATTTCCGTTATTACGTAGTTTAGTCGAACCACGCTAAAGCACTCAATTTTGGTACTTACCGACGCAGATCGTTATCTTCGACCCATTTCTCGCCATAATATCCGGGAGAAATGTATTTGAAGTTCTCCAAACACGTGGCCGGTAGTCCCAGCCGGGTTAAAGCAGCGGCTACGTTCCAGGATGCAGAGTAGCAGGAAAAGGTGATTTCCAAAAAGGAAAGTAATTTTCTAAACTATGCTGCCTTGCTCGCATTGCCAACCTTTCGGGACTGTGAAAATCATTCCTACTTTTATTTATTTATTTATTTGGTTTCCTGTGGTTTTGTTGTCAGGTTAGGTTAGGTTGGGTAAGTTAGGTTATGGTTGTGTTGTGCTGTTGTTATTGTTATTGTTGGTTGATTAAGTTGCGTCTTTGTTGTGGCGTTGAGGAACAAAAACAATTTCCTTCTCCGTTCATTGCGATGTGTCAGGTTTTCTTGGAACTCTGTATCCTGCAAGATGGCCGGCCCTTTAACCCGACCGTTTTGTCGTTTCACGTGTTTTATATTTTTTTTTCAGAACTTAAGCCTCATTTCCCAGGTTTTTTTAATGTGAAGTGGGAATAGGATGAAGATCCGTGTCGGTGAGTAACAAAATTTATTGATTTAGTATGTTTCGCATAAACTACATAATTACCGAAATTTCTGACTGTCCGAAAGTCAGATGGCCTCTTTCTATCGTCTTTCAGGATTCGCACAAGAATGCACGCAAAAATTTCAAGCACTTTAAAGTACTTTTCCCAAAATTAATATAATTTTTCAAGGACTTATCCGAGACCAATTAAGTTTTTTCGAGGATCTTTATTATCCAACATTGTTACTCAAAGAAGGGCACTCGGGCTTCGAATAGGGCCCTGTCTATAGCCCTATTTGACGCTGAGCAGCCTTTCTGAATGTGTTGGTTGATTAATAATGGTTTTCGAAAAAAACTTCATTGGGTTTGGTTCATTGTTTGGTGAGATGTTGCTGGTTTTTTTCCAGCAATATCTTCCCAGACACTAAAATGTTTAGGATTAATCGTACACGGAAAAAGAAAGCCTAGAGAAAAAGAAAACACAATTACCTTGAGACGATCAACCAGCTAAGGAACAAAACTAAATTTGTTGAGGATATTCGCCGGCTTTCTCAGCAACAGTGCAAGGCAAAAAAGTCGAGGGAAGACAAGAAAGTTGAGCAACAATGAGTCGGGACTAGTTGAGACAAAAATTAAAAAGCGAGATGACACTGGATTTCCATATTTTTGGCAATTCCATTCCACTTGCCGACATTTTCGAATGAGGTCCAAATTTCCGATTGAGACTTTTGGTTGACGCCGAAGACGTGGCATCACAGTTCGTTGTTGGTTTATTCATTGTTTTTATCAATTCGAAACCTCTCGTTACCTGCGTTACTACAAAATAAACGGGTGAAACGGGAGTGTCGGCAAGGGTTGAGTAGGAGTTGAGACCAAGGTCCCATTGGGAGGGGTTAGGGCCTCCCCTGGAATGTATTGCAGGGGCTTCAGGGCTCATCACGGGAGGGGGAAGGGTAAGGAGGCATGGGGGAGAGCCAAACGCGTCCCAAGCGGGGTCTGGGAAAGCCAGCGTAATTTTAAGAAATCGGCCTGAATTTGAAACGTTTTCTTGCAACTTTACAGATATGCAATATTGTCGTGCGAATTCTTTTGTTAGAATCCGGATGCAGTGGATTGTGAAGAACAATTTTATAGAACGATGAAACACAGTTACATGGTGGTTTTGGAGAGCAAGTAGACGGAGGCAATACCCACTGAGGTATCTCCGTACCAACATTGAATCTAGAGATTACACCACAATGCCTATGGAGATAACTGCACTAATTCCATTGCTTGGTGTGCAGCTGGCCTTACAAGCTACGATTACAAGATATTTATGTTTTACACTGGCGCTGTGCATGCAGTTTACATTTATAATACTAAATACGATTTATGCAGGTACAACGATATTGCTGTAAAAGGATATTTGTAGCTAGTTATCAGTCCAAATTGTGCCAAAATAACACATGGGAATTTTAACATTCTTTTCCACTCTCTCAAAAATAATTTTGTTTAACAACGACCTTCTGTGGTGGGGTTGAGATCCGGGGACCCCAGGAAGCAGCATATTTAAAAAAAAAATCATTTAATTGGTTTGCTTGGAACATAAAAATGCAATTTTCATACGAATTCACTAAAAAAAATGTCCCTCAAAAATGTTTTGTTTAAACAAGGGCCTCCTATAGGGGCAATCCCCGGGTTCCCGAGCGGACGAATCCGAAACTGAAAGGATTGCACAATACACATGAGAGTTACTATACGGATTGCCCTGGTAAGTTTTTCATTCAACGCCTGAAGAATTATTCTGTGGGATTGGGGAGTTATAGTTAGTTGATACGACTTCTTGAAAGGCCGAACCCTTCTCAACTTGCAGTCCGGTTGCTGAATCTTGGTGGGCGACACGCTAGTGTGCGTCTTACTTTTGTTACGGATGGAAATCCATTTATGGTTATAACTTCCGTTTAGAGGTTCTTCATGCCTTTCAAAGTTCGCGAACTGACGAACTACAATGCAAAACTTTGGATAAACAGCTTCGGGCATTCTTCTAGCAGCTTCATTGCTAGATACTATGTTCCCACAAGTTGACAAAAAAAATATTCTAACACATTCAAGATTTTTTTTTCAGCTATGCAGTGTAATTTTTCAAGGAATATTTCAAGACTACTGCAATGCGTTGAATGACCCTTATTAATCCGCAAATGTTGCAACATCTCCTTAACACTCAACACCGAGCGTCAGGTGCCACAGCCACGACGGCATTGCAAAGTCTTACAACCTCGATGAGACAAGATGGCGGCTATACCCAGGACTGGACAACATCTGGCTACTGCAGACACCAGTACAACCAACATTTCCCACGACGGTATATTTTAAAGAATTTAGATACCGCACGGCGCCTAAAACTATTGCATTCGAGTCGTCCGTGTATTAAATTTAGAATTTAATTACATTAGCTTTACAATATTTAAGATAAGTTCTTAATTAAGCCTAAATCTCCGGCTCAAATGCCAAAATCACCCTCGTCGCCAATGTGCAGTGAACCCAGTGGAAGGCCATGCCCAGCATGCCTTTCAGGCAGAGAGGCAACTAAGCCAGCTTAGCGTAAAGTGAAATGTGCAGCAGGGGTTTTCCGTTTGCATGGTTTTTATTGCATAGCTTAATTAGCATAGGGAAAATGGAAATGAACAGCACTACCCTGGGTGAATACACACACTACAGACAGTGGTGACAATAGAGGCGCCACCACACTGAAGGTGTTAAATGTCAGTGTATAGCTGGAGTAGCTAGTGTGGCTACCATCACGCACATGCTGTACACGCACGACATTCAGTACTTGTCTGTGGGTTAGTTTTTGAATGTATGTTGCGTTTAAGATGCAGTACTGGGGAGCAACGCCTTGAAACCGGCTGGCCGCGTTTATGCAACAAGACCTTCTCGCTCGCCGAGCGCTATTTGCTAGGCAGCCGTTTGATTGATTTCTTCAAAAAGTATCTTTCCGTTCGGAGCGCTGGTGTCGGACGTAAAATCGAGGGTATGACCAAAAGGGTTCTATGTGCTTTGAACTAAATGTTGGGAAATGAATTGTTTTTCTTTTGAACAATTAAAACCTGCAACAAACCTAAGCTTTTTGTTGGAATGAAAGCAACAGTGGTGAAAAATAAAGCTTAGGTTTGTTGCAGGTTTTAATTGTTTAAACGAAAAACAATTCATTTAAACAATACTAAGTGCTTTGAACCAAGGTTTGGTTCAAAGCACATAGTGCCTTCTGGCTTCACACCTTCAAAATTATGAGTGTCACCAGCATATCAGAAATACATTGCTCGTGTGGAAAAAGGGCAAAGACGAGCATAAAAATTTCTTGCTGGTGCCCCTCACTTGCCTTACGCGTAAAGGCTGCAACAAATTCATCTTTCCTGTCTGGAAGAGAGAAGAGTCCGTGGAGCCAGGGTTGTTCTGTTTAAACTTTTTTTAATAACGACTTGCCTTGCTCTTTCAGAGAACACTTGAACGTGAACGAAATGTGTAAAACGAGAGGTCTTTGCTACACCTTATCTGATACTAAGAGTTAGCACCAACTGTGGAAAGTTCTCCGTCTGGTTTAGAGCCATTATGCCTTGGAACTGCCTTCCGGAACATGTCGTGAAGGCTGCATCTGTTGAAAGCTTCAAGAGACATTTTGATGAACCTTATAACCTTAAGCAGACTTTTGTACGGTTCGCCTGTTGGGCCATATGAGTTTTTCTTATGGCCGTTATGTTATGTTATGTTATATTAGTAGGAGCCCTTTTTTTTAACACAGGTATAACATTTAAACTTTTGAGACAATGTACTGGTAAATAATTTAGAAAGTGGCAGTGGCAGGTACCAAGAAGAGTAAAAAAAAATAATAAAAAATTGTGGGACTATAATTATAGGAGCCCTAGTACATGACTCGACAATGTCATTTACAGTCTTCCAAAATAAAAATTCCCCCATTTTCAGTAGCAGAAGAGTGGTAGGCACGCTGAAAACGTGGCGAAAATAGCCGTAAGCATCTATCTCAATGGGCCTTAAAACCGTTTTGCCAACCAAGTGTGGTCACCGCCTCGTGTCGTTTCAAACCGTTTCAAACCACCAAACGAAAATCGTAAAACACGCTGCGCTGCGTTTAAAACGTGAAACTGCAGCTCATCTCCATAACGATGGGCACATACACTTGAAACAAATTATTATTACCGTTATTATTATTTCGTTTTCTGACGCTTCTCCTCTTCACCCCTCCCGTTTCTCCTTTTTTTTTTTTTCTTTTTAACGACTTTTGTTTATGTTTCGCTTTGGCGCGTCGCGTCGGTTAAGCTAAAAGGCGGACTGAGTAAATTTTTTTAAGAGAGGGGGGAACGGCTACGGAGTGAAGAGGGAAGAGGCGGAGCGGGGGGGGAGGGAGGAGAGGGTTGCTTTTCTACCCATGACATCGTAAAACGTGAAAAGTTCCCGTTGTTTACACACGAGCTCAACAATTACTTAGCTATGCCAGTGCGAGACCTCGTGGCATTAATTCCGCTCTTGTAGGCGCGTCATGCTCCCTCCTTCGTTGTTGAACCCATCAACCCGGGAGGGGGGGGGGGGGTAGCGTCCTACTGTGCACCCTAAAACTAGCAACCACGTTCTTTCTTTCTGTACCACTTCAAGGCCCCCCTCTCCCCAAGAAGTCGAGTTTGTCGTTTTAACAACGAATGGCGCACAAATGAACCTATTTTCTTCAGTTCCTTTCGCCCGTTAACGAAAAAAAAAATGTTTAAAGAGGGATGTGATCCAGCTTTAGAAGACGTTTCATTCTTGTCGTGGCGTCATTTTACCGAAGGGTAGATATGGCACCACGATATACGCTGCTCGATCTTTAGACCATGATGTTCACAATGTGTTTTCAAAAATGTTGACACAAAAAGTACTGCTGTATGTCTGAGGGCCTGTAGTTTTGCCTCTAATAAAGTATTTGGTACAAATTTATGTGCTGATGATTATCTTTGAAAAGGATGTTCAGGACTTTTCATTGATGTAACCAGAGATGACCTTGAGTCCATTCTTCAAGGTCATGAAACTACTTTCTGCGTACGTATTAACAATAGACTCATTGTTCGAATTGCTGACATTTGGAGATCGAGAAATTAAAGGCCTGTAGTAAAGAACACAGAACGGGAATCGATTAAAATGTTAGGGAAGCAGGCATTTCAACCCCTGGGAACTTTACTGCGTACCACCCTCAGGTCACAAAGATACACGTAAGAGATCAAATAACCCTGTGCATGGGTCTTGATCGATTTCCATTCTGTTTTCTTTACTGCCTTTAGATTCTTGACCTCTAAGTGTTTGCATTTCGAACTATGTGTCTATTGTTAATATGTATCGAGATAGTAGTTTGATGACCTTGAAGAATGGACTCAAGGTCATCTCAGGGTACACCAATGGATTATCCCTAACATCCTTAACATGACATCATATAACCATATATGACGTATGTCCCATTCGTTAGGAGATATGACCGTTAGGATGACACACCCTGTACGCCAAAGTTGGCAAAAGTTATAATTCACCCCAAACCAAAACTGGTATAAAAACCCGCCGAGTTTCCAAACACGATCGGCCCTTGAAGGTAGTGATAACATTCAACCAGGGAAAGGCCGCCAAAGTCAATCCTAATAGCCTAGTTAATCGCACCGACTAATAGTTAGAAAGTTAAATGAAAACTTGAAGATTGCTACTCGCTGTAGCAATCTTCGAGTTTTCATTGAACGTCGAAAGTGTTATTAGGAGCGATCAACTTGTCTAATTGGACTGACCTTGGCGGCCTTTCCCTGGTGGAATGATATCACTACCTTCAAGGGCCGATCGTGTTTGGAAACTTGGCGGGTTTTTATACCAGTTTTGGTTTTGGGTGGATATCACAACTTTCATAGGACTGTGAACGTACATAAGGTTACACCGTCTTGTCTTCATCTGTACTTTTTTTTCTAGAGGAATTTTATTTCTATAAATGTTCACATTTACATTTTTCAAATTTACCGTTGCCAAAACCCACCCACGCATTTGTCCTGACCCCTACAACCCCCAAACCAACAAAAGGACCATGCTCAGATCACCATGCATCCGTGTGCAAAAGTTCAGCTTCGTAGGCCTTCTCAGTTTTGCGCTAGACATGAGCAATGAGTCTATATGGGATTTAACTTGGGGCCAGCGTTACTAGCTAGTTACTAGTTAGCTCGTCAGTAACATAAAAACAACGTTATTGGCGCATCTTTCTATCTATGAAATGAATGGTGGAGAGAAAGCCGAACAACCTTTTCTTTTTCTTTATCCCTGCACCTCTGTCTTACATTTACCACGATTTGAAAGATTTCTGTCGCATTGGGATTTATCCTCAACATGCCTAAATATGCTTTTAGTTGCTTACAGTTAACAGACACATGGCTGCTAGTGAGGAGTGAGGACGACTTTTTAGTCTTCTGTACAGCCGTACCGGCTGAGAAGACTATTGCAACGACGTTGTCCGTCCGTCCGTCGCTTTTTTCAATTTCGCAACGGTACCAGATATTGAAGACCACTGTTTACAGCGTTCGATTCAGTGTCAAAAGTTAGTTAAATAACATGGCAAATAAAAACATCGTTGCCTCCTTATAGCTAATAGAATTCTTCGACGTAACAAAATTAAATAATAACATTTCATCGTCGAATTGAAATCCTAAAGATTTTTGTTAACGCAGCCGTAAAAACAAAAACATTTCAGCTTCGTTTAAAAGAGTCTTGTCGCATTGTTGCATGAATGAATAGGCTTACGATCGAACCAAATTCTCCATTAGGCCTATCTGCTACTTCCGAAACTAAAACTGCCGTTAAAAAATGTATGCCTAACAAATGAAAATTAGGTCTAAAATCACGTTACCTTGGCAACGTCAATAGTTGCTACGAGTCGCTGCTGCAGCGTTTCTCCTGTCCCTTCCCTACTACCACTGATCTATATTAGGCTACATTGCGCATTACTTTGTAACACTGTAATTGTGTGCGCGGAGGCATACCGTGTTGCAAAAATGAATAGGCTTACTGTATACAACCCAAATTACGAAATTAAAGTTGTAGATTAGGCGTGAACGCTGACAATTATGCCTAAAACGTAAAATAAGCTTAAAAGCTAACACATTTGTAACGGGCAATTCTGAGGGTTACTGTTTTTAGATTACATAATCGAGATAGCGGTTGCAATGCGTGACAGAGAAGTGTGCCTCACTAATGGTAGTGGCAGAACTGTACAGAAGACCGGATCCGACTAGGTAGTCGCGGTAGCCGCTTGTTATCATTAACAATCATTTTTTTAAACAATCGGATGTCTACAATGGAATGATCTACTGTTATTAAAAAATATAAAACCCGAACTAGAAAATATAAAACCCGAAAAGTGCGCAAACAACAAACATACCCGACGTTTCGTAGACAAACATTCACCGTTATCAAACAAACGTATACCCATGACATGGCATCACAAAAGGAATACACTAAAAGTCATGTTAATTTTTGGCAAACCACGCAAACAATTAATGTAAGGTGGGATCAAAGAAAAAAAAGTGTGTTGCAGGGCAAAACCACAAACACAATTGGGAATTCAACCAACAAGTTCGACCGAACAAGTAGGCCCTGAAACAGATTGGTTCTTGGTTACTGCCTTAAATTTTATGCTTGGTTTGCCTGAAATTATCGTGAATTTTGGTGTATTC
>JAHWFP010254222.1:0-11412 GCA_023313725.1 Lithobius niger
TTTTTTGGACAAAACACGTCGGATCGGCAGCAATCCGTAACTCAAAACAATGCTATTTTAGCAAATACGATTGCCGCTTGCGATTGCGAGCGCCATCTGAAAACTATTTTGGCGTAAATGAAACTTGAAATGGAAGTTTCCCAACCTTTACCCAAAAGACGCTGATCGAAAAACCATGCTGGGGATTATGAATTCGCGGATTCCTATATGAAACCTTCAATTGCTGATGGATTGGGAGGGATGGTCCTACAGCATGGCCACCCAGATCCCCGAATATTACCCCCTTGACTTATTTTTGTCACAGTATGTACAAAACACTCGTTGCTAACATTGAAACACTAAAGGATGCGATAACAACTGCTATAGCGATAGTAACTGAAGTCATGTTTGCCAATACATGGAGGGAAATCGAATATTGCCTTGATATGCTCCAGGCCATAAACAGAGTACATGTTGAAGTCTACTAACCTAGTGGGAAAAAACTTTACGAGTTGGGCTTCGTTTTGCAGAAAACCGTATGTTTGTACCTAGCATAGTTTGTGTTTAATAAATTTTTGTAATCAGACAAAGACTTTATGACCACTCTGTATTTTCATCTGTTTTTTAGTGACCAAGCAAAAATTATTTGCCGAAAATTATTATATTGCTTGCCATTTTGATGTCTTTGTGTTTTCTCACCTGTCATGGGTGAATACTTACCTTGAACCTACACAACCACAAACATTAATCGACGTTATGTCTTACACACCTTTCCCAGTCTTGTTGCGTATCTCTCCGGACCTGTTTAAAAAACAAAACAAAATTTGTAAAAGAAAATTAAATCGGCCAAGTAATCGTTCCGAATTAATTACTTTTACGTGCTGAAATAGCTTCGTCAAAGCCTGTCTGTCATTTCATACGTGCACGCTAAGCGAGAACCGTTTGAGGTGGGGAGAAGAGAAGGAAGGGGCAGCGAGGCCAAGCAACCATCCCCAGTGGGCAAAGGTAGGTTGGAAGGAACTGGTCGAATCACCGAACATCCTGACCCAATATTTATTCTCAAGTGCATTAATAACGGTACTCTCTCGTGCAGCAGTGACAGCTCAAATCATTTCCATCAAGGGGAGGGACATTGGTGAAAGTGGAGGGAAAGGGGGTCGGGAGGGTGAGGAGGATAAAGGGGAAAACGCAAACACATGGTAGGGCAAGTCATTATTGTGTCGTCATTGTCATTGCGTGGTCTTGGTCGGGCGGATAGATGGGGTCTTGACGGGCGGGTAGACGGGGGCGCTCCTGGCGAGAGGTTAGCAAACAAGAGAGACTGTGAGTGACAGGGTACAAAGTCATTATTGCTGTCGTCGGAAATGAACTGACAGCCAGGCATACAAAAGCCAATCTTTTTCTTCAACTTATAAACTTTAAATCCTCCGTTCAATTTTTTTTTTTGTTATTTTTCCCCGTCCCGTACTAAACGGGGAGGGGATTGGGAAAATGTAATAAGCAATTTCATTCGAAATTTGAATATGAATTTTCAGCATCCCAGGATTTTTCATTAGACACCAGTACGGATCATTAGGATTTTTGTGTGTTTGCTTGCTTTTGGGTTGGTTTGATCCCCCAACGAATCTTTAAATAGTTTCCTAGTTTCTTCGGCAGCTGAGAATTTTAATCTCGTTGATTCTGTGTCCACGTCGAAGTTTCATCATTCGAATCCGTACGTTTACCATACGTTTTATAGACTTTTTTCTGCCTTAAAGGTAAAGTTCAAAATTTAGGCAGTCCAGTCATAGGCATTAGTTTGGTCCAGTTCTGAGAAAGTTTATTTTTTAAAATGCAACATTTTGTTGCCAGCACGATAGTGTTCGAACATGCTGGCTAAGGGTAACTACAGCAATAGGCCTACATCTTTACTTTTTACATGCAGATGTTCTTCATCATTATGTTAACACTTATGTGGTGAATCGTTGAATTATTAATTGCCGATTGTGGAAATGCTCACTCGTGCCTCGTCACTCCACATTTCAAGCGTAGATTTCGTTTTCCTACGTGTCTGTTTTTTCATTGTTTTTTTATTCAACCATTCAGATATGTGCTCCAGTATCTAGGTTGTTTACTAGGTCATTTGAACAGGGACGGCTGACTTCAATCTGGAGCACTGCACTTGCGGTCCCTGTATTTAAAAGGGGTTCTCCTTCGGACCCAACAAACTATCGACCAATTTCCCTTACGTGTGTGATTTGCAGGGTTATGGAGTCAGTTATCCGTGATACGATCATGTTATTTCTGGAAAAATATTCTATTGACAGAAGATTAGTTTGGCTTTATGCCTGGCAGGTCTGCGTCTCACCAACTATTAATGGTGTTAGATCGCTGGTCTTTTGCTGCTGATGTGGGGGTGCCGAGCGACACGATTTAACTTCGACTTCAAAAAGGCATTTCAGTCTGTAATTCATCGTAAACTAATGATGAAGGTTAGCTGTTGTGGTATTGGTGGTCAACTTTGGAGATGGCTGGAGGCATTCTTTCGAAATCGTTCACAGCAGGTGGTTGTCGCGAATGTACGTTCCTCACGAGAAATGATACGTTGCGGGGTCCCACAGGGATTCGTGCTCCAGGGGCGGGTGTGGGGGGCGGGGGCGCCCCAACCCCCGGGCCTTCGACGTAAGCGGCCTTCATTCCCCAAGCATCAGTAGTAAAATAGAACTAATAACAAAGAATGTTGTTGGGTTACAACTAGCTAAAAAAAAAAGAAGTCCTCAGAATTTTAGGAAGGCAGGGGGCCTTGTAG
Organism: Lithobius niger; assembly: GCA_023313725.1. Classification (NCBI taxonomy): domain Eukaryota; kingdom Metazoa; phylum Arthropoda; class Chilopoda; order Lithobiomorpha; family Lithobiidae; genus Lithobius; species Lithobius niger. The sequence continues at coordinate 2,768 of JAHWFP010254222.1, forward strand.
GGCTTTGCCCCCCCCCCCCCCAAGCCTAGTTCCTTAAATCCGCCACTGCCGTGCTCGGCCCCCTATTGTTCATTATTTACATAAACGACCTTAAGTTCGCATTTGATAACACTTACGGTTTTAAATTTGCCGACGATGTAAAAATCGGGGCAGAAAATACTTGTTCGGGCCAATCTTTGGCTTTGGCGGAAGAAATCTTGCAAGTCAAGACGTGGTCTGAAACTTGGCAAATGCCACTTTCTGTGCATACATGCCTCTCTTTCCATGTTGGAAACTCGAATGACCGCCACTGCTACTTTCTTGAAAATGCTGTCCTACCATCACTTGATGAAGTAAAGGACCTTGGCATTTGGTTTACATCAGATCTGAAGTCATCCCTTCACTGCCAAAAGATCTCTGCAATGGTATTTAAACGTTTGGCTGTTGTCAACAGATGCTTTATTTCTGGAAATCTGAAAACAAAAATTTGGGCATTCAAAGTCTGCGTTCGTCCCATTTTGGAATTTGCATCGCCCGTTTGGTCTCCTTATCTAGCAAAGGACATTGATCTGTTGGAGTCGGTCCAGCGTAAATTCACCAAAAGACTGCCAGGCTTACCGGACCTTCACCACACGGAAAGGCTTTCTAGATGAGGATTGGAACTTCTAGAGCTACATAGGATTAGGTCAGACTTGGTCCTAACATATAAGATTCTCCATGGTCTTACGTCGATTGATCTTCCGTTTTTTGATTTTGCACCTTCGGTACACTTCACTAGAAACCGTGGAAACTAATTGTTGGAAGCATTTTTTTTCGCTTCGGGTCGTCAGGATTTGGAATGCCCCAAGCTCAGAAATTGTGGGGAGAAACAGTGTACAGAGTTTACGCGAGTCGCTCTGCGGAGAACTCCTACATTCGTTCCTGGTCAGACCGAATTAAATAGTACTTTTTAGATTAGACCCGGAGTAAACGGCTCACCACCCTTCCAGTTCCTGACCCCACTATGTGGCGAATTTTATTGTATATTTATATTTTTTAAATTTTATATTTCCCCAGTGAATCACCCAGACAGCCAACAATCTACTGTTAACTCTAACAATGTTAAATGATAAACAACTTGCATTTTTTTTATATATAATGCAGAGCACTGAGCCTTAAAATTATACTGTGAAAGAAGTTGGGCATACTTTCACTAAGAGAATAAACAAAACCCGTCGTGGCATCCGGGAACTGCCGCAAAAGCCAGTGTGCAACCACCCTACGTTGCCAGTGTGTTTCTTACACGGTACTATACAGTTGGTGGTCGGCATTGTAGTTCTCTGTGGAGATAGTACTTAGACTAACGTAACGCTTGTACGGCCAGTTTGTGTCAATTTGTCTACTCGTAGCCAGTGATGGTCGCAAGTCAATTCTGGACTTGAAACTAATTGACCAAATTCCACTTTTGGACAATTAGAGGTTATGAATTCATGGAATTGACTTTATTAATCTTCAATTCCGTTGCAGTCAGGTTGACTTTACTTGCCAAGTCATCCAATGGATTGTCATTACCTGGATTTGATTTGATTTTTATTTGACTTAAAATTCCTTGTTTTGACTTGTTTTGATTCACCGTGAAATTCAGGACAATTCCACAAACTCCAAATCAATTTTCCCAATTTCAGCCCCAAAATTCACCAAAATCGTCTAAATTTTTGGCAATACCTCAAATTTTGTCAGAATTTACCTGAACTTATACTGGACTTAGGCGGAATTGGGTGGAATTGCATGGAATTGATCAAAATATTTCCTGAATCAATCGGGAATTGACTGGAATTAAGACTGGATCAACAGCAAGTCAGTGAAATTGGAATTGATTTGTCAGAATGAGAAACGAAAGTTAATTGATAGTGAATGATTTGAAATAGCATATACAAAATATGATATTGATTTGAATTGCATTGAACCATGGCAGTGACTTGGTTGGAATTGAATCGGACCAATGAAGTTGAGTTGGAATTTACCTGGAATTGAATTGCTTATCAATGGTATGTGTGTAGAAATGGATTTGATTTGACTTGCTGCTCACTTGATGTCTAGGCAATTGACTCAAATCCATTGAAATGGAATTGTGCCCTTCCCTGGTCGTGGCAGAACAGATGTATAGCAGCAGTCGTTTTCAACTCCCAGCCACATGTGACACGTTGGTTTTTGTGTGGCAAAAGAGTAGGAAAAGTAGGTGGTTTTTGTGTGGCAAAACAAAAGAGTAGGAAAATGCTCGTTTGTTTTGCGTCTTGGAGAGGATAAACGACCTGCTTGTAGTTAAGTGCGATTTTCCCACCACGCCCAGCTAAGAGTCAGAATTAGTTTTCAGTGCATTTGCATGCATGCAGAGCTGAAGTTGAGGGAGGGTGTGGCTTTTTTTTTCCTAAGGAAAGGAGACCTTTAGTGATTTGGAATGTTGCTAAATGCCTATTAAAAAAAAAAACAACAACACTAAAACCTATCAATTACTAGCTACTAGACATCGATAATGACAATAACTCCAGAAACGGGTTTTAGGATGCAAGGAAAGAAATGAAACACTGGAACCAAATTCTGCTGCTAACAGCTTGTTGTCTCCAATTACCTAGTCTTGTGAGCAGAGAAGCCACTCGCAACCTTCAAGCTGTTGCCACCTTAGCTAAATGCCTAGGTAGGCAATCCGATGGTATACGGAACATCCACAATGTTGCTGTCAGGAAATGGAGAAAACACCCAGACGTTGGATTTTATTTTTCAAAAACTTAACCTTCAATGTGCAAACGAGAAACATCCTGAGAAGTCTTTGAAATCAGAACAATCGACCTAATATGATCCAATCGAGGAGGCAACCTCGAAGAAAAAAATCTCGTATTTGTGAAACCATTCAAGGGCAAGAACTTAGCTTTGAGGGCTCAATTTGGATAGACATGAGAGGACTGAGTTGAGCACCGATGGATAAGTACTAGGAGCTGAGTACTGATGGATATTGTATGTGTTATTTGTGCTATTTCATCAGTTGTGAACTGCTGATGTGCAAAATTGTTCAGTCAACCTTGTGCAGTTGGATTGTGTTTTCCTTAACCCCTTCAGTCACGGCTGACAAAAAAAATGTGACAACTACTAGATGGGCAAAAAACTAAGTCCCAACTCGCAATGCAGACCAAGCGAATGCCGGCTGAAATTCCGTGCCAGACCCAACATACATAATTATGGGACTTAAAAAAAATCACCAGGATTAATTCGTGACTTAAATGGTTAAGAAAAGCGTAAAAATGCAAAAGCTGTTCAGGGTTCCCACCAAAATACTGAAATCAATTTCCCCGAGTTTTCCAGGTTTTCCAGAGTAGATGAAGCCATTTTCCAGGCTATTTACTGTAATTTTAGGAAAGAATTTTTTTCACACATTTTACCACTTTTGTGTTAAAAAGGCTGAAGCTTTTAGATGGGAAATAGCCTACATTATTTAAAATCTTAATTTTTTTCCTGAGGTTTCCAGGTTTTTTTTTTAAAAATCAGAATTCCCCGAGTTCTAAACGTAATTTAAATTCCTCGAGTTTTTCCAGGTTGGTGGTAGGTGTGCAGAAATATACCAGTACCCTAGAACGAGGTTCGCGGGAAATTTCAGAGAACTGTGTAAATTCACTAAAAAAAATGGCTTGCCTAGATGGTGAAAGGCTGTGGAAATTTGAAAAATCTGTAGGAAAATTTTGTGGGAAATTTTGTCCAGTAAAAATTTTATGCACCCCAGCATGGTGGGAACCCTGTGTATGACGATCTTGCATTTCTATTGCGATATTGTGATAAACAATGTGTTTAGGTTTAGAGCAGTCGTGTATAGGGTTGCTGGTGCAACAACATACTTTAAGCAATTGATGCCGTTGCAAGGCCAAGGTGTGGAGGATGTAACATGCTAATCACAGGTGATCTACAGGGTGTGCAATTCAGTAAGCTTGCAATTGCATACCTCAGCACCAACCCTGATGTCCACAACTGCCCAACAATGATCATCACCATCGCTGGTGCATTGGCCGCTACCTCCCTCACCCCACCAACTTAAACAGGGGTCCGTTTTGGGCCCTCTTCTTTTTGTTATCTTTTTAAACGACCTTACCAACGTAAGTACCACACCGGATAAGACCAAATTTAAATTTGCTGATGACCTCAAGATTGGGTCTGAAATCCTAACTGAGACAGATGTTACCTTTCTCTTAGATCAGATAACCTCTGTGGTTGAGTGGTCAGATTCCTGGCAGCTACCACTTGCTAGTACAAAGTGCTGTACCTTCCACATTGGGAGACAAAATCAACATCATCAATACTACTTAGCTACATCGCCGCTTGATTCTGTTCTTCAGATCAGAGATCTTGGAGTTTATTTGAACCATGACCTTAAGTCATCAATCCATTGTGGTCTGCTTACCAAATCTGCCTTTTGTAAACTTGCCATCATTAAAAGGTGTTTCCATTCTTCGAACAGAAATACACTGGTTTGGGCCTTTCAGGTTTTTGTCCGACCTTTGTTGGAGTACGCCAGTCCTGTGTGGTCACCTTACCTCTTACAGGATAGTGACAGGCTGGAATCGGTCCAGCGATCTTTTACATGTTCTTTGCGCGGTTTACGTCACTTTCCTCCTGGCCTCCGTTTGAGGTCGCTTGGCTTGGAACCACTCGAGCTGAGGCTTTTAAAGGCGGACCTGATTTTGACATATAAAATACTCCAAGGGTTGTTGCCTTTAGACGTACCTTTTTTCGACCTGAGTTCGATCGATTTTACAAGGGGTCATTCTCTTAAACTTCGGGGATCCAAATGTAACCGCGATTGTCGCAAACATTTCTTTCCCAACCGCGTGGTTTCTCCCTGGAACTCGCTTTCTGAGGAGACTGTATTGGCATCTTCATTGCGGATTTTTCGGAGCTTGCTAAATCGCACTGACCTAACTGCCTTCCTTAAGCGTCCTTATCTGTGACGTCGCCCATCATTTGTAGGACCGGAGTTAGTGGCCGCTTCTGTGGCCCTTCTGTGTTTCCTCACCCCCTTCCGGGGTAAAAATGTTATTATTATATATATATATAATTACGCTAAATCCGTAAGGCAGCCAGCAGCAGCAGCAAGCAGGACATACGAAGCAGTCATCTGCATCTGCAGCGCCGCCAGCAGGACATACGATGCCATCTACCGACCAAGGCTGAGATAGTAGCTGCGCCCAGAACTCAACGTTCAACAGCGCGAACATACGATGCCATCTACCGACCGAACGGCAGTTAATGGGGGGGGGGGGGGAGGGAAGGGGAGTGAGACGACGCGGAATGAGCGAGCGAAACGAGCGACTCCGCTAGTTATTATATAAAAAGGGAAGAATCTTTTGGTGAATGGAGATTAAAGCAACAATTTCTTCCCTAAGCTCTGGCAGCACAAACCCTCACTTTAAGCCGTTGGTACGAGGCTAAATAATTATAATGCTATCCTTCCCCTAACCCTGTATTTAACCCGTCTCGAACCTATTTGGCTTTCCGTCCTGTTTAATCCTTCCCCTAGACAGGCTTTAAGTGTTTAATGGGGAAAGCTAAGCTCAGTTTGACTCGGTTTTTGACAAAAGAAACTTACGGGTCTTCGATATTTGGGCTTTACGCAGAGTTCTGTAGTACACCAAAGACGCATCCAAAAAATAAAAAGTAGGCAACTTTACAGACAACCAGGCACAATTTAATGAACCCCCCTAAAATTAACAAACCCCGTCTTCTTGCAAACAACCTCCCGTCGTAGCATCCAGGGAATACAGCAAAAGCCAGTGTACGGCCATCTAGACCAAAAAATGTCACGTGTTATCATGAGGCTGGGCTGCAGGTTCGTTCTCTTTATTAGTTTCCGATACCCTTATTAAACGGTACCTCTTTTGCGTCACACGCATTTTGGACTTTTTCATGGTATTCTGCCAGTTCGCCATTTATTGCGTACCGAGTTATAATTCGTTTTCGGAGATATAGCATTCTTGCCACAACTTGTTTATTAACGAACTACCACACTAGGAGTGAATCGAACCTAAAGTCAGCCTAAAGTCAATAAAGAAAGATTGCATAAATGTATAGTTATTTCCTTGGCAGCAAGCTATACAGTAATGTACCAAAACAACTTAAAAGAAATTGTTGAAATTTGCCCTTTTCAAAAATCCTTGTTTAAATGTCCACTGGGTCTTAGTACTAACACTGTAAGTAATTTATTCAAGATTTTAAGCTGATCTTTATCTTTCACAATAAGTATGTCTTACCTTGTCAATCCAGTAAGTTCCCATGCACATTATTTTATAATTATTTTGTGTTTATAGTTCAATAGCTTTATTTACTCATATGTTGTAAAGTCCTGGAGCGACTTATTCTTTTTTGTACAATGTTTTACACTTTCTTGTATGGTGCCCTACATACCACACGCGGGCGTCAGCTCTTGTGGGGTGTGGACACATACTGTATTGTTGTCCTGTTATCGTTTACTGTAACGGGCAGATGACCGGGTGCGGTTAACGCTCGCTAAAACCCCTTTGACCCTTGTATTGTTTACCGTAATAAACTAGTTAACTTGCTTACTTACTACTTTGTGCAAGCTAAGTGGATGCCCGATTAATACGGCATCCATTTGGCTTGCAGTTGACCACTTTGCCACTCGGCTGTGCTATCTCACTTTGTTTTGGGTCCACCTTTACAAAGCACGCGATGCACGTTGGGACTCGTACAGTTTTTTCCCCCCCTTAGACTTGCTGGCAGTCTACATTTAACTGCAGTAATGCGAAAAGGTCCAAATTTCAGGACATTCTTACCGTATTTCTGTAAGAAGACACCGTAGTTGTTGTGGGCGTCTGCATCAGAGGGATCGAGTCTGAGCAATGCGTGATGAAGTTGTTCGGCGTCTTGCAATCGTCCCTTATCCGCGTAGAGGCTAGCCAAGAGGGTGTAAGCGTCTCGGTGAGTTGGGTCCAGTTTGAGGGCCTTCTCCATTAGGGCGATAGCTTCAGGATGGCGGCCTGAAGGACTAGCAACAAATAAACAAAAGGATAACAAGGTCAGGATATTGGTAGGTAAGGTGCAGTCAGTTTAAAAAAAGTACATTAACAGACACTAATATGCTCATCTTCTTGCCTGGCGCTTTCTCCAGTTTTGGGGTTGGGTGGGTGAGTCATGATTTCTGCACTGTCTATTCTATTCTCTTCTATTTTCCTAAATTCGTCACCTTTTTCAGGCTGTCAACCAGCGACCCTAGGCTCAATTTCAGATCTGTGTGCTAATTTCTGCATAGCTTGGCGTAGCTTGTCCCTTCCTTTCGTGTGCGAAGTCTACTTACTTTATAATTCTGTTGTAATACAATGGTTAATATTTATCAAAAGGATCAAAAAACGTGTGCATGCTCTTCGTTTATTAATAATAATTAACTAATTACTGCTAATATCTTAAAAAAAAAAATTAACAGGACGGAAATCAAAATGAGCCCCAGAAGGGTTAGAAGGGTTAAACGGAAGCAAACCTATTTACGTTGCCTTTTGGACTTGTCAGACTGCCTGTGCGGGGAATTGAACCCACTACCCACTAACCCACTACCCGAAATTCTACCGCTGAGCCATACTGACACGGCTCAGTATGGCTCAGCGGTACGACCTCTGCATTTGGTTTCAAAGGTCGTGGGTTCAATTTCCCGCTCAGGGAATGCAGTCTGACATTTAAGTCCAAAAGGCAACGTAAATAGGTTTGCATCCGTATTTATTTAAAATAAAAGATTACTATTACCTGATGAGATTTGCTAGATTGAAATGTGCTCTTGCGTGGCGTGGGTTAATCCTAATGGCTTCGAGGAAGTGGTGCTCGGCCACACTGTTATTCTTCATCAACGTTCCTAAATTGTTGTGTGCACTGGCATGACTGGGCCACAGACTGAAACCGAAATAAACACAATTAGAGTAAAGATCGAAGAACAGAACTATACAAATGTGACAAAATGGTAAGCGTTTTGTTTTTTATCAGATTAAAGCAGGCTACATTAAAAAAGCAAAAAAAACAAAAAAACTTGGAGGTCCATTCCTCCCGGTTGGCTTTCCTGAATGACTAAGTTTTGCAACATTACTTCAGATGCATAAATGTCGCAAAGGCATTAACTTTCCTATTTTCCCATCGTGAGAAACGGTTTTGCTATACACTCACTCTATTCTATAGGTAAATGTTGCAAAGGCTATTTCGCGCAGGATGCTCGAATACAGTGAGAAGGTATGTCCTTTTAAAAGATTTTGATAATATTCGTAATCCATTATTCAATTACTGTATCGATTCGTTCGTAGGTTCACTTCTAACTATCCGTCCGCTTATCGCACACAACATTATTCAATGCATTATTCAATGTATTATTACCAATACGGTTCCAACATGCATCCTGTTGTGCCAGCGCTTCATCTTGTCTTGTTAGGGACCGATCACTATTTATTGCCGAGGGTAGAGGGAAAGAATTGGGTGAGAGAGTTCATAGCTTTTTCGAACCATCTCGAATGAATTTTTTAAGTTATGCCAGGGGGTAAAGAAGCTAAAAATAAAACACAGACTAGAGGAAAAACGCAGTTCTAGGCCTGAAATGGAACTTTCAGCAGCCAAAATTTCTAAAGACACCCGTTTAGTTTCTGGAGTGCTCATCT
>JAHWFP010254222.1:18752-30814 GCA_023313725.1 Lithobius niger
GCAACATTTATGTAATCTAGACTTTTTATCTTCGTATTTACACTTTGACGGCGAGACCATTTTTCCATGCGACAGTCGACATCCGTTAATGCTACTTTAAAGCGTTGCTTCACAAGTCAGCCACCTAACCGGGCCAGACGCTACATCAGCAAAATTCGCACACGGCAAGAAACGACGGGTCACGATTACTTAGCACCACTCAAAAACGTGAATCGTGTACTGACGCATGCTAAAACGACGTTATTAATTACTTGTTTAAAAAATGATAAGTTAAATTCGGTGCATTTCATTGGTTTCGATTAGGTTCCAATTGGTTGTTAGCGATGTGACGTCGATTGTGACAATTGCATCTTGTTCTGAATGGTGCTAAGTACTGCCGTCCGTACCGGCACCTCCAGTGCGAGAGTGTGCGTGCTTGGGAACAAGGGGGTTCTATTATCATGAATGATTTTCAATTAAAACCCACCAAGCATTTCGTGCAAGCAACGAGCGACGACCTCTAAAGACAGTCGACTACAAAACGAAAAAAAACTCTTAAAAAAAAAAGAAAAATAATAAAAGAGTAGGGTTGGTGTCGTCGTTTTATTTATTGTTAACGACGTCTGCGGAAGCGTCGTCATAGACTGTGGCGCCGGGCTGAAGGCGACACCTAGCGGCGGAAAAGCGAACAACGGCACTCAGCGAGGGATTTGGCTTCATTATTTGGCCGTGGGACTGGAGGGGGGAGGGGGGAAGGGGCGCGTGGTAAATGGAAAACCTGATCACAGGAAAATCAAATTGCGTTGGGGGAGCCGGTCCCAGACCAGAGACAAAACAAACGCCAAAAGAGGCATTTGTTTTGAGGAAGAATGCTGTCGTAAGCGTGAAGGGTTCCTAGTTTCACGAAAAATCCACTAGCCGTCCAGGCTCAAAACAGGCGGCAAACTCAAAGCGCTCGGGAATAGCGGCTCGCCGAAGCACTGGCGCTCATATCAATTACCCCGTCTAGTTGGCGCTCCAGATCGCGTCGTCCCAACGTTATTTATCGCGCATGCCAATGGGGTAGGCAGGGAAGGGAGGGAAAAAAAAAACAGACAATTTCTCACTGACAAATGTAAAACGTGTATCGAATTAGACTATTAGCATAGTAAAACTGCGGGGCTGGCTGGCTGGCTGGCTGGCTGTCTAACGATTCCCCGTCTGATGGTAAATCATAATAACAAAATAACACCAAAATTGAAATTGCTTTCCTTCCTCCTTGCCAAGTTTCTTAACAAGTTTTCAGCCCAGCGCGAATATTCTTAATGCAACGATTTACATCTCTTAAAGTTCACTTGTCAAAGGAACTAGGAAGTTATTAGCACACAAAAGTAGCAATCAAAGGTAGTCCAAGGCAGAGACTACACGGAATTAGTACAGCTATTGTGAATCGTTATGTTCAGTATATTAACGAAGGCATCCCACCCAGCTCCTGAACGCAAGGCAGAAATGGATGTCGTTGTAAAATAATTATCCTTCCAAGGAAACAGAGGGTATCGATTATCCTAAAAAAATAAAATAAAAATCAATAGCTCAAAAAATGAAATAAATAACATCTTGCCTTAAAACTCTTTCTCATCAACCGACGACTTTGAGAGAATGCAGAAGGTAAAACTAAGTAAGAACTCGTACAGCAAACACTATCAACGTGAGGAAGCATGACTCACTGGTCAGAGTGTTCAGATACCAGACACTTGCACGCCGGATTCAATTCCACAACCGACTTAAGGTTAGTTTAAAAGTCGTTAGGTGGTGCGAGAATGGTGTTACGTTATTGGACTGTACTCGGTAAAAAGCACCCCCTGAATGGGCTATGAGAACTTCCCTGCACAACTCTTCACGTTTCGTTTACAATTCTGCTCTAGTATTCGCACGGCCGGCAGACAGTGCGTACGCACAATAGAGTTAGTAACTGCACGAGAATCATACATCTTATCTTACATCTTACATTATCACACACGACGATAGCCGTGTATATATATGATTGAAGTCCTCTCGCCAGCAAAACTAAAACTATTAATTTCTCCGTTTCTATTCAATATATTTCGACCAAACTTGGCCAGATAGTAGATAGCAACTTTTCCAAACTTTACACCAACTTTTATGCAATTCCGTGCAAGAGTAAACGTAGGGAGCCACACGTAAATTTGAAAACTGTCCACTTCTTGTTGTTGTTGTTTTTACTCTTGTTCTTGTTCTTGGCTGACACGGTTTCAGAAAAAACTACTTCACCTACCAAAAATCTGAAACATGGTCTGAGCCAGAAATTTTCCTGGGCTTCAACCTTACATGGACCACTTTTTCGATTGGTCGATCCATTCCGGAGTTACGGGACCCTAAACTATCATTTTGATTGTTTTACATTGTTTTAACCATTGTATTTAGGGAACAATGCCACTCAGCAAACTCCAGATTCATTCTTCGTCCACGTGTTATGTCTTTGCTAAAAAGTCGATTGTTGAACGGTAAAATGAAAGAATGCAGACATAGGGCCTTAGGGCTTCGGGCAGATGACCAGGAGTGGTTAACGCTCGTTAAACCCTTTAACCCTTTTTGAAAGAATGCGTGACCTGCCGACATTAGAGCTGTTGCTAGCAGCCACAGCAGGACAGAGATCGTTGCGACGTTTGCGCCTCCTGGCCAGGTTCTGCAAAGCAACTGGGGTTCCGGTCTAGCATTTGCTCTAGTGGTATCCGACCCTACCCACCCCTAGTGTCTGTGTGAGCTTGTGTGCAACAGTTGGTACGGTGAGCTGGTCAAGACGACTTGTGAGACGTTTATGGTATTGTAGCGCCATAGTGCCATGATGACTGGCGGTGGGGTGTTGTGGTGCGGTGTTGTGTGCACATTGACGGTTATCATGTTGAATAATTGGTCTCGTTGGTTTTGAGATAGTTTAAGGTAATTTTAAGTTGGGTAGTAGCATTTGTACATAGGAGCGTACGGTTTGGGACCATGGCTTCTGAAAATAAATGAATGAAAGAAGTGTAGGAGGGGCGTACGGCTCAGGGCCACGGTTCCCAATAAATATGTTCGAAAGAAGCCTCTTGGTGATGCCTCTTGGTGAGAAGCAGTGCAGCGGAGGATGACGGAGGTACTCAGTGTTCTGCAGCAATTGGTGCATGCAGCGTGTGTGGGAAGACTAGGTGCAGAGCAGACGATGTAGGATATTGGATGTAGTGCAGTTTGGTATAGTGTACAGAGGGTAGTGCATAGAGTTTGCAGTGTTGTAGAGTAGTAGTGATGTGTGGGCTGTAATGTATACATAGTGTAGGAGGGGCGTACGGCTCAGGGCCACGGCTCCCAACAAATATGTTCGAAAGAATCCGTGTTTCAGCTAAACGCATATATTTTTAAACCAAACTAAGCTACGTTGTTAATTTCGAGGCCTCGAAATTGGCAGCTAAAAACGATAGAATTGCATATTTATTTCGCAGATGGAGGCTTTCAGAGCTGAGTTGAATTGTTTCAAAGTGGCCAGCAACAATCGACTGCATGCATAAACCTTTGTAGCGCGACGCCATAGCTGTAAAAAAGGTACACGGATTACAAACAAAAACGTCAAGTGTGACGTAAAGAAGGGGATATATGATTGAATTTTCACTTGTTAAAATGAACACGGATAAAAATTGATGATTTTTTAATTGAAATAATAAAATGTACAATTGAGAAAATTGCATCTGTTTAAGTGCTGTTGTGCTTTACGAATCTATTTAAAACGTAAAGCACAACAGCACTTAAACAGATGCAATTTTCTCACTTGTACATTTGATTATTTCAATTAAAATCATCAATTTTTATCCGTGTACATTTTAACAAGTGAAAATTCAATCATATAACCCCTTTTTTTACGGCACACTTGACGTTTTTGTTTGTAATTTACATATATGGCTAAAGTCCTCTCATATCTCCGTTCCTATTCAATACATTTCGACCAAACTTGGCCAGATAGTATATAGGTATGGAAGATTTATTTATATAAAAAATTACGTAATTCTGTGCAAGAGTTAAAGTACAGAACCACACGTAGATTTGAAAACTGTTCACTTGTTGTTGTTGTGGTTCTTGTTCTTGTTCTTGTTCTTGAGTGACGCCGTTTCAGAAAAAATTACTGCACCTACCTAACATGTGAAACACGATCTAAGCCAGAAATTTCCCTTGGCATTCATTCTCACAGAGACCATTTTTTCAATTGGTCGAGCCATTCCGGAGTTACGGGAGTATATGTGTATTTATTGAGGTCCCAGCCCGAAGCTGTGCGCCCACTCTAATACTAAATGCAGAGCACAGAAAATGAGAAAACAAGAAAACTCTCCAACTACACTCTCCTATAACATTAAAGGGATATTTCTCCCAACGTCATTTGTCTCGATCCACCACATCAAGTACGGCCCCAAAGGTCTATTTACCACCGTTAGTCTTTCCCTTGCTAAAAATCCGTTTTAAAATGTGGCGTCTATGGGGTTTTCTGTTGAATATTCGGGAACTTTATTTACGATCTTCCAGAACGTATATGATCCTTTGCGCGCCTACAATGACCTTAGTTTTATCTAATTTTAATCGTTTGCTAATAATTACTGTGAGATCAATCTAAAAATCTAATTCAGTAAAAATTAAAATTAATTACTCCAATAGATCGCCGAAGCAAAATTATAAGACACTAGTCTAGAAAATTATAAATTGTGATTTTAAAATACGAGAATCATTCCGGTTTGTGACGACACAGTTAATGCGTTCATGCTGGCTTGTCTATTAGGCGCAATGCTAACTGAGACAGTAACTGCATTCTTCGCTGCGAGGAACGAAGCTACTGTCTCAGTTGACCTTAGCTATGGTAAATGCGCGGATGCGATCGGCACGTGGCTGTTATAAGGCAGGCGGGATGTAGGTTTAAGTGCACTTTGCTTTATGGGACCCTCTACGATCATTTTGATTGTTTTGCATTGTTTTAACCATTGTAATTAGGGAACAATGCCACTCAGCAAATGCCAGATCCATTCTTCGTTCACGTGTTATGTCTTGCTAAAAAGTTGATGGGTAAAATGGCTTCGCTGGGAAGATGACCATGAGAGTCAACGCTCACTAAAACCCTTTGAACCTTTGAAAGAATCTGTTTCAGCTAAACGCGTATAGTCTTAAACCAAACTAAGCCGCGTTGTTAATTTCGAGGCCGATTAGAAACGATATAATGGGGTATTTATTTCGTAGATGCAGGCTTTCAGAGCTGAGCTGAATTAATTCAAAGTGGCCAGCAAGTAAGGCAACAAACATCACATCAATTCAATTGTCGAGGATATAAACCTTTGTATCGCGATGCCATAGCCGTAAAAAACTGGTACACGGATTACAAACAAAAACATCAAGTGTGCCGTAAAGAAGGTTTATAATAATGATTGAAGTTTAACTTTACTTGTTAAAATGTACGCGGATAAAAATTGATGATTTTTAATTGAAATAAGCAAATAAACAATTGAAAAAATTGCATCTGTTTAGGTGCTGTTGTGCTTTAACAATAGTTTAAATGTTATTAGCACGGCCGGTAGGCAGTGCTTATTAGAGTTCGTTTGCGCACGAGAATTAAAAAAAACTGGACAGGCGGGGGCGGGGGGGGGGGGAGACAATGCTGCAACATGTAACAATGGGGCAACAATAGGCGAGGTGTACAAGATCGTATTGTAGCTCACTCGAACAATATGCACCGGATGGGGACTCGGTTCCACTCCGGTTTGCAGGTGTGGTACACAGGCCGAGACAGTGGAGCACTTCCTTCTGGTGTGCCACCTCTGGGCAAATTTTCGGGGCCGGGTACTGGAGGATTGGGGAGCCGAACTAAGGGGAATTCTGGGTGCCTCCTCGCACGATGCAGGGACTGTATCCGCCCTACGACTGTAAGCAGACGGCAAGGTTCAATCAGTTGTAGGCAGTTGTAGGGGTGGTCTATGGTGAACTTGGGTGTGATGGAATTATGGATATGGATGTTAGATTTAAGTAGTTGTAAGATTTAGAATTGAGCGAATGACTTAAAGGTCCGTATGCTCACGTATAAAGTAAAGTAAAGATGCGACTATGCTCGGGCACGGGGAAAGTAATATTATCGTGTAACTTCGGGCTGCGGCTCCTTTAAATATATTCAGTCGTTGTCGAGAACCAAAATGAAATGGCCTTGGTTTTCGTTTTAATCTTTCAGTTTTAAACCAGAGGTTGCAAAGTCTAGAATTTTGAGGCTTCTTAAGGCCTCAAAATTGGACGGCCGACCTGACTGAATGATTTATTTACTTCTTCAATGCAGTCTTCGGGAAGCTAGTTGAATTGTTTTCGCGATTGTTTGCCATAATACTGCATCTGCTTGAAACAATGCAGAATCAACTACCGATCAGCTGATACATGCTAAATCTAGACACACGCTAGTGTGTTGCCATCAAATAGCAAACATGGGATAAAGCTTGGGCAGAACCTGAACAGGAATACGCGTTTAGAACTAATGTTTCGTTTTTCCGCAAACAAAATTGGGTGTACAGTGGACATACCGTAGCAATTACAATAAAACGGAAGCGAAAAAAGCCAACAAATTAACTGAACAAAAAACGGCTTCGCCGTTTAGAAAAAAGCATTAGAGCTCGTATCCCCATACTCACAGCTGTGAAGGTACACGAATAAATACGGATTAGAGTTCACTCAAACGCAACGAACTATAATTTGAACTCCAAATTCTAGGGAGCAAGGATTGTGACATGCCAGTCTCCATGCACACGTATGCACATGCACATGCACATCACTAATCAAACAAACAAAACGGTTGGATACTTCACACAAATAAAATATGCACACAAAATACAATATACACACGCACGTGAAACGGAACGAAAATCTAAAACACATACAAACAGACGCCGTAAACAGCAAAACGTATAGAAATGATGAAAAAGACATACACAAAGACACGTAATAAAAACTGTCTTAATTAGGAGTATGCTTATTTTATAAATTATAAATGCACACAAAATACACATATTGCCACTCACAGGAAACATACTTAAAATATAAAACAACAAACATAGACAAATATTAAAAAAAACCCTGCACAACACCCAAATTAAGTGCACATAAACATACGCTCGCGCACAAACATTAAACATTTCAAACACAAACTGTGTTCACTTTCTGACATAACCACTGAGCAAAAACAGTCCTTGTTCTCTGGAATTGGGAGTTCAAATTATAGTTCGTCGCGTTTGAGTGAACTCTAATCCGTTTTTATTCGTGTACCTACACAACTGTGAGTATGGGAATACGAACTATAATGCTTTTTTCTAAACGGCGTTTTTTGTTCAGTTAATTTAATTGGTATTTAGGATTTTTAATTTAAGTAATCAAATGTACAATTGAGAAAATTGCATCTGTTTAAGAGTGCTGTTGTGCTTTACGAATCATATATTTAATTAAACGTTCAATTAAACGTTTCGGAAAAGTGGGAGAATTTTTGGTTTAATCTACCGTAATATACCGTAATATTTTTGGTTTTTGATCTACCGTAATATAGAGTTTTCTTAGTTTTCGCACACCTATCATGTAACGTTTAACACCAGGCGTGGCAGCGCACACCTGTGCCGACAAGCCAAATCAGTCTAGAATGAGCGGAAATGTATCAGAAATTATGTTGGAAAGGTAAGTTTCGTAAAATTTTGCAGCAGTTCGTGAGAAGACGGAAGTAGTCTAGCGAAGAGTCAGTTGATGAACGTTTTTTGTTGTTTTGAATGTTAAAACAAACTTGGAATATTTTAAAGCAATTTTTGAAATAACCTTCCTAGTAGAGGAGCAACTTTTAAGCAGATGCCTACTCTTTGATTTTGATCGGGGCGTCGGACGAACGTCTAACTGGAAAATCGTCTAATTGGATAATTGTCTAAAATCTGCCTAAATAAAAAATCTGGAAAAGCATCTAAACGGAATATTGTATAATGGATAATTGTATAATGGATAAATGTCCAACTGGATTAACGTCTGACAGCGGTTTCTGATGTTATATGTATAGCCGCAGCAAGCGCGGTAGCGCGAGCGTGGGGGCGTCGGACGAACGTCTAACTGGAAAATCGTCTAATTGGATAATTGTCTAAAATCTGCCTAAATAAAAAATCTGGAAAAGCATCTAAACGTAATATTGTATAATGGATAATTGTATAATGGATAAATGTCCAACTGGATTAACGTCTGACAGCGGTTTCTGATGTTATATGTATAGCCGCAGCGAGCGCGGTAGCGCGAGCGAGGCAGGGATATTAGACGATTTTCCATTATACGAATTTCCAGTTAGACGCTTTTCCATTATACGAATTTCCTGTTAGATGATATTCCGTTATACTGTTTTCCGTTATACGTTCTTCCAATTATGCGATTTTCCAGTTAGACGATTATCCCTCGCCCCTTTTGATTTCATAGGTGGGGGGGGGGGGGAGGAACTCACCCTCCCCCCACGCGAGGTCAATTATCAGTGGTACGCCATATTCATGGCACAACAACTCGCTTTTCCCGAATACTTTTGGATGAAGAAAAAAATGACGGCTATTTATTAAAACAGTAAGCAAGCTTTCGGTGATTTTATGTTTACCGCGCATTAAAGTTTTGACGATCAGCTTCGACCACCGTTTTAATACAGAATCGCCGACACCTTTTGGAGATTTTTGACGATAAAAAATAATTCCTTTTTAATTTCGTTGCTACATTACTAAAAAAAAAATCAGGTCTAATATATGCGAAATAATCGGATCTCTCTGAAGCAGGAACAACCAGACCGAAAACAAATTTTATTATTACCATCTCTGGTGGCAACAGTAGATACATAAATTCAGCACGGAAATAAATAATTATTCTTCAGAAGAAAAACCCATTTTGGTGGATTAACTTTAAGACTTTAGTTATCGTACGGCGTTGTCTTTAGAAAAGTCGGTTTTATTGCTTTCCTGCACGAACAGTAGTAAAGGGCGAAAGAGAGGGTGAAGAAAAAAAATCGTTATTTCGAAAGTTTATTTTTGCGTAAATACGTTTCGACGGTTGGCTGGGTAACGATTTTTCCTCTTGCGTTTGTTCGTATAGCCTCGACGTCAGATGCAGATTTTGTTGTATATGTAGATGTCGACGAGAGAGAGTCAGGGAAGGGGAGTTAGGGTGGGGGTATGGGGGAGGGGGGAGGGGTGTGGGGAGGACTAAGAGGAAAATACGTATTTTCAGTTGTGAATCGAAGTCGTCTTTGAGCTTGCAGACAATGATTATCTACGCCCTGAATGCAAATCATGTTGCGGCCCGTTTTATGACTGAAATTAAATTCTCCGACGCCAGAACAAAAGCCGTAGAACACGTATGTATATATATAGTTCTACGTAACAGCAGCAGCAGCAGCGCTTTTGCTGCTCTCGCTGGTTTGTTCACTCGCTTTCTCCCCGTAAGTAGGTGGCGCTCGCATCTGCACCACATACATGTGATTTGGAAAACGGCCGTCTTGAGTCGTTCGCTTAGCATACGGGAGAGAAATTACAAAGGGAACGCAGCCGCACACGTTTCAGTCAGGCAGAAGTTTTGGTTGCCAACGAAAGTCATTTACAGCTTTCGTTGTTACACAAGTCATTGATTCTTATTAATTTTCTCTCTTTTTTTTTCGCTTTAAAAGAAAAGACTGAAATAATGTTGTAAGAGTGTTTAGGCAAACCGCAGTAAAGGTATACGTCAACAGTGCATTGTCACAGCGCATGAGAAGTATTCAGTGTTTTGGCATGGGGGGTTTGGGGCGCTTAATAAGTTCCTTCCCCCCCCCCCCCCCCAATTCGATCTCTGTAAGCCAGCCTTCGAAACGTTTAAAACTACGCTCATGGCGAATTTTTTCAATGTTATACTGCTTCATTTATATAGAATTTTACCAATTTGACTTTTAATCTTGGGTTGGGAGGGAGTTGAGGTCCCATGTCCTACTCCCCTCCTTCCCCAACAGTGCCGCTGCTAGCCTTTTTCAAAGGGGGTTGCAAGGGTAAAATATAGGGCCCCTCAAAAAGTAAACGATTTGGGTTTTTTTTTGTGCCCCTTTTATAGTAGTTTTAGGGACCGTTCATTATTTATGAACGGGGGTGTGCCGACGAAAATGAGGGGGGGGGGGGATAAATGAACATTTTTATATGAAGAGGGATGGGGGGCGGGGTCAAGAAAAAAAATAAGTGCACGGCAAGTTATAGTAGAATGTTAATGGTAATAAATTTATTTATCTTGGCACATTCCACAAGGTATTAAAGTAGGCGTAGTAGGTTTTGTACACTCATTTCATGAAAATGAAAATGGTATACAATTTTTATTTTGGGGTGGGGCAAAATTATCACTAACATCACAGAGGGGGGGGGGGTTCTTGAATTTTGTTTTACTGATGACGACCATCCGCCAGCCCACCCCCGTTGATAAATAATGAACGGTCCCTTAGGTAAAAACTTGGGCCCCCTGGTTTGAATTTTGGGCCCCCTTGCACCCTTTGCCTTCACCCTTTGCACCCCCTTAATGGCGGCACTGCCCCCCAACCCTTACCCCGGGTTTACTGCGTTCCATAAAATGCATGCAAAAAAAAAAGACCACTGACATACATAAATTATGGTGGTTTTGTAAAACATATTGTTGTGTAAAGATTTTGCGCGACAGTGGCTAAAGCATTGATGTTGTTTCTAGAAAAATTGTGACGGTAAGTAGGCTCGCTACAACAGTGAATTTTGTAGACTGAGATAAATTTTGGTGTTTGGAAGGAATTGTTGAACTCCCAATGGACGATATTTTCGTTAAAATGCTAAGGGGTGTCGCAGATATGCGTGTGACTATTTATTATGTAGATTAACTTACAGCAGGGGCTTGCTTGCATACTGAATGCCGACTTTCTCAGTAACTGGGTTTTAGTGGCATTCAGTAAAACATGGCGGGTTCTTTCTTTCACCCTAGTGGGGTTTCTTGGAAGGAAAAAAAAAAACCTCTTTAAGGATTCCTGCCGAGTTTTCACCATCTGGTGTTGTGATATCCAAATGATTTTTCAAATCGCCATCTTGGCGATTAGGACTAAAACTGAAGTCGCCAACCGCTGACCTTTCCCCGCCTATTTGGCGAATGGCAAGGAAATGAATGTTGAACATTTGAAGCGGGTGAATATTCCACCACTGTAACGGAACTAGAACGGTCAAACTGCGGATGCTTGAAAGGTACACCTCTTCAAGGTACGGAAAGTCGAATTAGGACATGACGTTTTACCTAATCAGTTGTAACTATCACAGGTGTTGTCACGTGCATCGAAAGGTGCAACAGTCCTGGTATACTTTTTATCATTTAACCCATTGACTACCTCTGGGTAGATGAGCAAAGCCTTAACCACTCAGCTATGCTTTGCTCGCTATGCTCGGTTTCAGTTTTTGTATTTGGGCTTTGTATTTGCACCTACGCTCTGGTAATCAAGGAGTTAACTTTAAATTTACATTAGCCATATCGTTAACTTCGCTCACTCCACTGGCGTCGATCCATGCTGCTTCATATAAATTTCTTTGATCCCCAGAGCATCACAAAATGTATGTACTGATTATTTTGACGCAAACGAAATGCAACTGTTGCTCACAGTTCGTTCATCACTTTCCTCAGCACGTCTGCATTTCACTTTACATCATTCAAAACATGCGATTATTTGTTTGTTTGTTTGTTTGCATGTTTGTACGCTTGCTCCTCCGGAAGTAAGGGAAGGCCCCTTACAAGGAGAGAGAGCAAAGCAAGAAACGCACTGAAAAGGGTTCGTTTACGTCCAAATCGCACGCTCAGCTTGCTCAATCCACACACCTCCGTGCTTCAGAAGTGAGAATGTTTGACAACCTTTTTAAATATACAGGTGTCTTTTTTCCGTTTGTCAGTCAGTTGAAGCGAAACCAATTTTAAGATGTATATGACGTATGATGCAAAATATGTCATCCCTTTAGGTTGTTTTTCTGATAAGTTTGCCTGATAGAACACTGACGCCATGAGCAGTTTTCGGATCAGTTTTTCATGTA
>JAHWFP010254223.1:0-27710 GCA_023313725.1 Lithobius niger
CGAGTACATTTTAAAGTTATCACAATGTGAAAGTTCAAAGAGCATTTACACGAATCATCTAGTTTTGTGAACCCCCATGTTGTTAGTATTTTCACGCTTCGCTGTTGCAGACATAGGGCCTTAGGGCTTCGGGAAAATGACCAGGAGTGGTTAACGCTCGTTAAACCCTTTGAAACCCTTTGAAAGCATGCGTGTTTCAGCTAAACGCATCTAGACACACGCTAGTGTGTCGCCGCCAAGTAGACGTTTTATTGTTGTTTGAGCTTAATTGTTAGAGCGTAAGTGTTGGAGTGTCATTGTTGTCAGATGGTGGCTCACTAGCAGACTGTGTCTTTTAACTGAAACCAACTTACACGTGATTTCAGCATGCTGGTGTAAATTCCCCATGCGGTAGAAATCTTTGTAAATCGTTTGAATCAGGTGTCTTGGGTCCAGTAACAAAGAAAACGTCAATACGAAAATGTGGGAACGTGTTCTTTATGGAGAAAATGTGCCCTCAATAACGTTGAGTGTTACTACACCATACACCGTGTTGCTAATCACCAGGCTCCCATGTTAATTCTCATAGGGTATAAAGACGCCTCTACTCGAAAGTTGCCAGATCTAAATTTCGGCAGAGAGGTAAAGCGTCATATGGGGTAATGCCTTTTTCTAAAACGGGGGCTGCAGCTAGAAGCACGTGGCCCGGAAGTAGCTCGTAAGTGCAAAATTATTGTTGTAACCATTGTTTGTATTGTCATCCCACAGTAGATTATAACATGCTTAAGTGTTACACGCTTATCGTTGCAGTACTTAATTGTTAGAATGGACTGTTTTTGCAAATAGAAGGTTCAATAAGAGACAGAATCTAGACACACGCTAGTGTGTCGCCGCCTAGTAACAATAGATCATCCCATTGTAGACATCCGATTGTTAAAAAATGGATTGTTAATGATAAAAAAGCGGCTCACTAGCAGACATGTGTCTGTTGACAGTCTGTAAGCAACTGAAAGAATATTGTGGCGCAAAATTGAGAAGGCTACGTAGCTGAATTTTGGCACACGGATGCATGGTGATCTGAGCACGTGTTCGCCTTTATTGGCGAGTTGCCATTTTATTGCTAGGAGAGGTGTGAAGAGTTTGGGACGAGCTGATATTTTAGCTGGCCCACTCTCTGTAATTCATTCGATGAAATAAAATTGACTCAAATACAAAGTCATCATCTTCACTCTTAACCCCCCCCCCCCCCCGGTTTGTTAATTAAAATAAAAATTATATTTTTTTAATTATGTTTTTTTTAAGTATATGCAATGTTCGATCATTTGGCCGTCGATCACTTGTCCATGAACCAAAAGTGTTCGTTAGGTTAAACTCCTTCTTGCTAACTTTTCCTTCAGTCTGATGACGAATCACCAATTAGCGTTTACTGCTCAAAAAAGTAATAAAAACTAATGAACGTTTGTTCTCCCTTTTGTGTTCTGTTCCAATTACGTTGCTTCTGATGACGAATATCTTAAAGAATAAAGAAAAACTCATTGCCAGAATTTAATGTTTTTTCTATTAAGATACGTACTACCTTCAATGGTACGATGGAACAACAAAGATCTTCTGAAAGTCTCTTTGCCAAAAATAATTTGCATCACGTTCATCATTGAAGAAAAATTGTAATAAACTTCTTACAAACTTTTTTACGACTTAATTCGAAGCAGTTACGACAACAAGTCTTTAAGAAAGAACCATTTGGCTCGTTATTTTTCCTGACCATCTGCTGCCTTAATAATTGCGACTTATAATTAGAGTTTTTAGAGTTGTTCCTATACTTTACGTATTTGGGGAGGGGTTTTATATATCGGTGGGGGGGGGGCTTAATTACATTTTA
The DNA here is from genome assembly GCA_023313725.1 of Lithobius niger. Classification (NCBI taxonomy): domain Eukaryota; kingdom Metazoa; phylum Arthropoda; class Chilopoda; order Lithobiomorpha; family Lithobiidae; genus Lithobius; species Lithobius niger. The sequence goes on from JAHWFP010254223.1 coordinate 1,859, forward strand.
GGAGGGGGGAGATCAGTTGCCACGAGGTGGGTTGGCTCTTTTGCTGTCCCTACAGACATGTGTTGATAAAGCACGGTGTTGTTGATTAGGCAGTGTCTTTTCCTTTTATTGCACACGAATTTTATTTTCCTGTTTCTAATCAATATTTCCAAAAAAACATTTCTGATTATATTTTAATTTTAATTTTGTTGTTTCTTCTTTTATGCTGCGTCTTGGTGCTATTGCAATTTATTTTATAAATTTATTATTGTAAATTGTGGTTTTGTCTTATTATTATTATCACGTTGTTTGTCATTAATTTGTTTTAATTCACCTTTTTGCGCATAGAGTTGCTTTTGCATGTTCTTCTCTTTTTCAATATTTCGAGCTAATTCTTTATCTTGGATCCTAATCTTCTTTTCCGTCTCTTGGACCTTGTTTGCTAGACTTTCGTTTAGTGAATTTTCATTTGCCAGCTTTACTCTTAAATCCTTGGTCTCTTTTTTTTCTTCAAGGTCTGTAGACCTAGCTCTATTTTGTTTTCTTCATGAAGCAACCAACTGCTCTGCAATGACAAAGGATTACAAATTAATTATACTGAGTATCTCCCTCGTTTTTTTTTTCGCTAATGAGAAACGGATATTTTTGACGAATCAGCCAATCACAGCCTGTTTATTCTGGTCAGCACTGTGAATGCCTACCAAGCGGGTGCTTATCGATAATCTGCACTATACAAAACTAGATAAACATGGATCGAAACTAGTTGGCGCCACACAAAACCAGAATTGCTTACTTAACGTGCTAAAAAGGCTTAATTACTGGCTTAATTAAAGAATGAGAAGCTAAATTGAGTATGTGCGATAGGGTTTAGGTTAGGTTGCACATCTTTTATTTTCGATAAAACTTCGATTTCTACAACGACTTCTGCTTCTGACTGATGCTAATTAAATGAAACCGTCATAAAGAAGAATTTTTTAACATGGCGAATGGCGATAGAATTCGTCGTTAGACCTGATTCTTTTATTGCTGCTGTAGGTAACGCATTAAGCCCTAACCAGACTGGCTGCTCGCGGCTGCACGCCGACGCACTATGGTGTAAAAAAGACTTCAGTATTGGTCCTTAACGCAACACCAACCACACGATTGCTGCAATGTTGACCTTGTAGGGACGTAGTTACGCATAGCTTCGCACGAAATTCTCTTCTGTCTGGAGAGGCCTTAAGCCCTAACCAGACTGGCAGCTCGCGGCTGCACGGCTACGCAAGATGGTGTATCAAAGACGTCAATATTAGTCTGTAAACGTAACACTAACCGTACAATTGCAGCAATATTGACCTTGTACGAACGTAGTAACGCATAGCTTCGCACGAAATTGTCTTCTGTCTGGAGAGGCCTTAAAGCCCTAACCAGACTGGCTGCTCGCGGCTGCACGCCGTCGTAGTATGGTGTAAAAAAGACTTCAATATTCGCTCTTAATGCAACACCAACCACACGATTGCTGCAATGTTGACCTTGTAAGCACGCAGTTACGCATAGCTTCGCACGAAATTTTCTTCTGTCTGGAGAGGCCTTTACACGATAATAAATATGCTGCACAGTGTACTTAGACGTCCGAAATGTATCTTCACTCCAGGAATTGTTACTCGTACTTATTTTAATCGTTTTTAGTAGCGAGGCCGATTCGTTTCCATAGCAACCAAGAACGCTAGCAACATACTGACTGCTCCGACTGACGGCGCGGGTTTAACAGCGCAGCGGCAAAGTGATTTGCGATTAGATAAATGCAAATAAATAACGAATATGGATGTAAGGGCGCAGTTACACAGCGACTCGCCTTTGTATTCTCGCAGATAGAATTTAATCACGATGGCGATTTAATTAGCTCAATCCGACACCGTTAGAGAAAATGCTTGCAGTCGTATAGTCCGTTACAATAAGTCAAAGAATTCCTCCTTACGTAACAAATTTCCCAGTCGCTTCTGAACTCACATTATTGACTGTTTTCGTTGCGAGCTGATAGAACTAAAACCGCCGCCATGTTGGAATTTCATATGATTTTGTAGCTTCTAGCTGCTAGAATGCAAAGGCGAGTCGTTGCATAAGCGCGCCCTAAAACCGTACAGCTAATTTCCTGCTACATAAACATTTAAGAAAATTTTATTAATACGTTAATGAAAGATTTTCAATGCCATTCTGTGATCGTTTCTGCGGAGATACAACCTGCTAACGTCTGCACACTGAAGCGTATTAAACAAAACGAAACTGAAACCACAGAGAAACAATACGAAAGCAATAGACGGGCTACTTTACGTAATCCCGAACGAACAGACTCACAAAAATGTTTTTTTTTAAATTACAACAATAACACAAAATGCAGAAATTCTTACATACGCCCAAAATGTTTGTAATTGATTTATTAATAAACTGATAAAGTAATTCTCACGAGATACTCTGATTAAATACCTTCTTGCTGCGTGTAGTTATCGATCTTTTTGGAGCACTCAAGTTTTTGCTCCCTTAAACGCATCAGTGCTTCAGTTGGCAATGAGCTCCCTTGTCACTTCGTGACTCGGGTACTTAATAATAGCCAAGACAAGCACTCACGAGTTTAATGGGAGCAAAAACTTTCGTGCTCCAAAAAATTATTGATAACTACCCTTGCACTCGGGTTAGTACCTTTGATAATGGCAATCCAATAACGCCATCAGGCCACTAGTATGATTAATTTTACATAACGCTTTTCTATCCTGAGCAATCTCATTCGATTTGCTTTGCTTCAGCCATTTCTGTTTTCAACTGAATAAACTAAATGACAATTTCTGATTTCCTATTGTGAATGTTGCACTCTTTGCAAGCGTTGCCTCCCCCCACCTTCCCACCAATTACGTAACATTATTACACATCTGCAGATTAGTTCAACACAATATTTCTAAATTACTACCAACAATTATTCACCCACACTTTGAGGAAACATGAAGAGGAATGGTTTTGGCATTCCTTAAAAAAGGCACACGGATTACAAACACAAACGTCGAGTTAATTACATCGAGTAATAGTTCGAAAGTGAAATGAAAACTAGAATGTTGCTACTACCTGTAGCATTCTTCAAGTTTTAATTTAAAATCCAAAGTATTATTCGGTGCGAAAAATAATAGGATTAACCTTGGCGGTTTTTTCCTTGCTGAATGATAACTACCTTCGAAGGCCGACCTTTATTGTCAACTTAGCGGCTTTTTCTATACCAGTTTTGGTTTTGGGTGGATATCACAACTTTCATAGAACTGTGAACGTACAAAAGGTCACACCGTTTTATCTTCATTGTGTACCTTTTTTTTTCTGGAGGAATTTTATGTCTATAAATTTTCATGTTGATTCACATATCAGCAAAACTGACACGGTTTGGTTTATTCTATGTCCATGGTTTCACATGCATAAGTTTCTTTAATCCCAATTTTTCAAACACTGGCTAACAAAGGCAGATTTTCGTTCAATTTGTTTACTCAATCAGCGCATTCCACTGTCTATAATTAATTAGCTGTTACAATAACCAAATTGCGAATTTTGCTTTTTTCGTTCACATTTTGTCATGTGAAGTTCACTGTTACATCAGACCGCAAAGCATTTTTTTTGGGGGGGTTATTAACATAAATTCCGTTTGCTCGTGGATTCTCGTATTCCTTCGTAACCGTCATCTAACGTGTAACCCCTTATTCTCACACAATCCACGGCAACGCAAATGTTTTCTTATTTTGTCCTTCGTTACAGTTCTGCTGTTATTTCAAAGGGTTTTAAGAATTTTATAGCGAGCGCATCCGGTGCCTTTAGTTCGTCTCGGATTTTACAATAAATCTAAGGAACAGTATTGATTGTCCAGGCCAGTGTTGGTTGTAATCTTTGGTTGCAACATGGAAAAGACACGAACTTTAAATTCCCTGGTTGTGAACTTAAAACCTTCCCACGCATTTGTCCTGACCCCTACAATTCCCAACCCAACAAAAGGAACATAATTATTCAACTCAGCATGCATTCGTGTCTAAACGTTCAGCTGCGACGGCCTTACCCGTTTTTATGCTAGCCATGAGCGATAGGTCTATGGCATTTAACATGGGGAAAACGTGGTGCCTAGCCTCTATTCAAGACACACGCTAGTGTGTCGCCCGTCAAGATGATAAACGATAACACCTATCCATAATGAAATATATATGAGCATGGCGACCACTAGACAACGCTACTGTTGCCATTAAGTAAGAGACATGGGACAAAGTTGGGCGGAATATGAACATAAATGTTCCGTTTTTCGCTAACAAAAATCGTTGGACAGTGGATATATCGTACACATGATAGACCAGATCGTAGCAATTACAATAAAATCTTAAAAAATAATATACTTAATAAAAATTACAATAAAATCTTACATAATATGCTACCTCTTGATCTTCCTTTATTTGAAATAAACACTGACACACGAACTAGGGGACATAAATTAAAACTAATTATTCCCAAGTTTAATCTAAACTGCAGAAAATCGTTTTTCTCTTTATATACGAATTACCCCGGTTTAGAACTCTCTTCCTGACTACATTGCCTCAGCCTCGTCAATCCACGCCTTCAAAAGACTGTTGGATGAACGGTGTTTGAAAACTCATCTTCACCGCCCCGAATTTTGTAATTAGACATTGTTCTTAGATTTATTTTTATTACACAGAAAGCCTGTTTTTAAATTAGTTTGTTCTCTTCATCTTGACGATGTAGCCATTGGTACTGATGTTACTTTGTCAATCTCCAGCAAGTCGTTAGTGGTCTAATGGATGATCGTTTCTTGCCGTTTTGCTTCTTGAGGGCAAACGAAACTTATTATTATATTTTTATTTTTATTTTTTTAAGTGTTGACAAATCCTACTATCTGCTTGGTTTTTAGTATTCACCGTAGCATATCTTGCAATATTTTAGCATTGATTTTACTTTAATTGTACAGCTTCATTTTGGGCCTTATAACATTTTTCACACCGTTCCCATGTCTTGCACGTTTGGCAATGCCTTTGGGGACCTTTGAGTCCCTGGCAGGTCTAACCTTGGTGGTAAGGCATTCGTGTCCCCAAACCTCCTACCACCACCATTCCTTGGCCATTTTATGTACACTGTACTTACATGTAATTGTGGCTGGCTGTTAGTGACCTCTTGTCCTTGCCAGGCCCGTTGCTATCGCAACAAATATTGTTATTATGTTATTATTAAAAAGAAGCAAAAAAAGCCAATAAATTTACTGAACAAAGAATTAGAAAAAAACATTAGAACTAGTTTCCCCATACTCACAGCTGTAAAGGTACACAAAAAAGAATGGATTAGAGTTCACTTGAACGCAAAGAACTGTAATTTGAACACCAATTTTAGGGAACGAGGATTGTGACGTGCTAGTCTATATGCATACCCATACATACACAACACTACTCAAACAAACAAAACGTTTACATATTTCACACAAAAAAAAAACACGCACAAAGTACAACATATACAGGCACATGAAACTGAACGAAAACCTAAACCCACAAACACATGCAAAACAGACGTCATAAACATCAAAACGCCTACAAATTTCAAGAACAAAAAATACGTATACAAAATGAACATGTAATTGCACACACGAAATAGAACTAACGTAAAAACCTTCAACTCTAACATAGGCAGAAAATTTCCTTCACGAGGAATCTACTTGTTTCATAAATTACAAATGCATACAAAATACACAAATAGCCACTCACACCAAACAGATTCAAAATATAAAACAAACACAGACAAATGAAAAAAAAGTCTGTATAATCTACAAATTAGCGCACACACACTCGCGCGTGCGCGCATACACACACACGTAGAAACAGACATTTCAAACGCAAACTGCGATTACTTTCTTACATAACCTTTAAGTAGTCCTTGTTTCCTGGAATTGGAGTTCATTTTATAGTTCGTTACGCTCGAGTGAACTCTAATCCGTGTGTGTGTGTACCTTCACAGCTGTAAGTATGGGGATACGAGCTCTAATGCTTTTTCCAACCGGTGAAGCCATTTTTTGTTCAGTTAATAATGTAAGATTGTTTTGTATTATCACAAAGCCAAGCTTTAATGCCGACTGTCTGCTTCTTTATTATAGGGCGAAGTGTAAAAACCTTTGTGGGGGGAATTCCTCATGGCAGGGTGTGGGAAAATTTCATCACTCTAGGGGTCATGTCTTAGGTGCCCCAATGGCCTGCAAGTTTAACATTGTACGGCAATGGGCGGAACAGAAAAAAAGGCAAAACTGATGATTTAGTTTTTTTTTTATCTAATTTTTAAGATTATCTCATTCGATTCTCTCAGAAACTACGTTAACATGCTGTAATTACACAGAATTTTATTTTTCTTACAAACTGAGGGAATAATTTAGCATCGAAAATTGGCCCAAATAACCTTTTAGGCCATTTTGGCCCATAACTCCTAAATTACATATTGCGCAGAAGAAATTTTTTTTTGCCAATTACGGCTATCTTTCTTAGTCTGTAAATGTTTCAAAGGAGATAATGGTAAAATGAAATTTAAAACTAGTTAAATCATCTCTTTTGCCTTTTTCGCGATTCTGCCCATTTCTTTACAATGTTAAACTTGAAGGCCCTCAAAACAGAGTGATACAATTTGTTATGTGTGATAGTGATACCCAAGACCAACTTTTCCACACCCTGCCAATGAGGAATGCCAAAAAACTGTTTCCACACTCCACCTTATTCTTTAACCCATTATCTAGTTTGGTTTTACTTGATTTATTAAAGGAGCAATAACCTAAGGAGATTATCAGCCCCGACGAGGAGGTGAGCCGCAGACGAGCGGGACAATTTATTGATTATCTAGCGATTTATTGTTTATGAATGGTGGCGCTTTTTTCCCTTTTTGTCTTTTTTACGGTTATTATTAACTGTTTTACAAAATGTTCATGCCGACCATATTCGAGGCATACGGATGTATTGATAATGTATGCGATGTATCTACGATGTAGACTCTCAAATTGAATTCAATTTCTTTGTCGGGTAGGCTTCACAAAGTCTTCTATAACACAGTCCAGAATTTTTTTCCGTTATTTTCTCTACCTGGCAGTTTATGTATCATACCGTGTTTTACAATTGTCATCTGTGAAACCTACGTTCCTTTTCATCACGTTGCCTTAGTTCAACAAATAGCAATCATTGTAACTACGGATGACAACCATCTTCACAATTCTCTGGATGTGATTGCATATGTATATATTTATTTTCTTAATGAACATAAAAATACATTTGACAATAATTCATTCCACCATTTTAAAGTGATGTAATTCTAAAGTACAACCATCAAGGTTATAGGCATCTTTCACTAGGGCTCCATAATGACGTGTTGTCACATTGGCATGATTGATTGAAATGTTTTCCAAACGTAAATCGTTTCACTTCAGTGAAAATAGGTTTGTGGTTTGACATGATCCAAGTAACAAGTGACAAGTAGACACTTTGATGAGTACTAAAAGCCTCAGATTCAACAATATTTATCACCTATAATCACACTGATGTTGTTATTTGAAATGCTGTCGTCAGTTCAAAACAACAACATGATTACAACGGGTTACAAGGAAAAACAATTGCACAGTAAAGAAAACCCCTCACTAAATATAGCTTAGATTATTTATTGTATACTTTCAGTTCATGGTTATGACGTGACTGAAACTAGACTGAGACATTCCTGTCCTGTAGTCCTCAAGGCAAAGGGTGTCAAAGTATAATGTGCTAAAATTCGTTGATTCGAAACTACTGGAGCTTTTAGGCTGGCACGCACCACGGATACAGAGTATAATTAAACAAGATGAATTAAAGGAACGAAACCATAACAGCTTTCGTAGAACAATTCGACACCTGGATTGAGCATATTATTATATTTTTCACTTACGAGCTATGATGATCACTGGAACTAGCACTGAATGTTTATATTGATGACTTATCTTACGTTCAATATCAATATGTGTATTACAACGTTGTCCAAAGTAATATGAGAAGATGTTAGCATAGTTTTAAGGCTCGAGGTAAAATCCCCGGCCGTTACCGGAAGTTTGACTGGCATAGCTAATGCTAAAAAATGTCTTAGATCAAACTGGACTAATACAAATAATGACTTGGACCGTGAGATCAGTTGTCAATAGAGATAATCAGTCAGAGTTACAATGATTGTATAGCGCGTAAGTGAGAAATTTAATAAGAACGCTTAATACAGGTAAGGATTTGTTCTACAAAAGCGGTGTTGGTTTTGCCCCTTTCAATATTATGTACTCTGCTTTGGTGCGCTCCAGCCTACAATACCCTCTGTTCGAAACCAGCGTACACCAGCTCACCGATATATATATCTACATCATTAAGGACGTATGATGTGCGTGTGTGTTTGTATGTCTACTCCTCTGAACCAAAGCCCCTACAAAGATGGGAGTAGGACAAAACGAAAGATAATGAAATTGCGCACAGTATAGGCCTATTTTCGTCGCTGTAATTTGATATTATGACCCTCAAAAACGCGAAAAATCCTGAAAAAGTAACGTCAAAGTTGTGTTTTTAACCATCATATGATGTTTGTTCATGACGTCATAGTTTGTTCATGAAAACCTCCTCCAGCGAAGAGAGATGATCTGGAACAAGATTGACGGAAAAATAACCTAAAAGGACGACGTATTTTGCAACACACCACATATAGATCTTAAAATTGGTGTTGTATTAACTGACTTGGTGCATGGAAAAATCAAAACAATAGATTTGGTTTTAAAACGGTGTCAAACATTTGTATCTCTGATGCATGGAGGTGCGTGAATTGAACGAGCAAAGCGAACGATTTCCACCTAAATTAAACCTTTTCAATGTGTGTTTCGCTTTGCTCTGTTAATCTTTCATCTCTCACCTTCGTAGTGGATTACTTCTGGAGGAGAAGACGTACAAACGTACAACGAATGTTGATCAAATTTATTTCGTGGAAGCCTCTAACTTTTCGGGAACGTCCATCAACAATGGTTAGACGGCAAGAGACCAACAAAGAACAAGTCAGTTAATTACTGTGGTTGTTCTCACTTTGTTTTCGGGCCAGCCATTGTTAACACGTGCTATGCACTGTGAATCTACATATCTACATACATAATAGGCTGCAGCGGCCGAGTGGTGCTTCACCATCCCTTCGTACAATCAAGTAACCCACCCGTAGTGCCATATGTTGACGGGATTCGCCTTCAAATTCTGATTGGGACACTTTTCCAACGTCTTCGAACAGATGGCGCCACTTACCAAACCTGCCATGTCGTCGTCTGTAGACGTCCTTGGACTACAAGTTCGGGTTAAAACACTTTTTCCAAAGTCTTCGAAGAGATGGCCCCACTTACCAGACCTACCGCACCGCTATTTGGATCATATTTTGGCGTATTATTGGCACCAAAGCAGCAACAAAGTTTTAGTCGCGTGGAATGTGCCATTGTCGGCGTTTGAGCTGGAAAAAAAAACGACAACCCATGTCTACTAAGCCAGAAAACTTTAAACCAAACGACGATAGGTTCTTAATGGGCCTCGATATTGGCAGCCTGATACGATGGAAAGGAGCTTTTATTTCCTAAATGTTCACTTCCAGAAAGGAGTTGAATTGTTTTTAATTGGGGTGCAACAATCGTTCCTTGCAACAATTTTGTATTGCGTGGTACCGAGGTCAATTGTTTCAAAGGATTAGATTAAACATCGGATTACTTCTTCCCGAATGCTCGATTTCTCTGTGGTAGGGTTTTTTAGCCTTCAGTCAAACACACGCATGCGACTTTTCCAGGGCTGCACTAAAAGGGAAATGTCACGGGGCGATATTTCGCGAGGGGGCGGCCGACGGTCCCCCGACCAAGTGTGTGGGGGGATTGGGGGTTAAAGTAATTGTGGGGGAGAGCATATATGATATATTTTGATAAATTTAAAACCAAACACCAATCATATAAGGTGCCGGAAGGACGCGGAGTGTTATTCAGAATCCACAATATCGGAGTGTAGGAAGGGGGTGCAAGGGGGTGCGCCGGGGGAAGGGGGGAGGGGGCAGGGACGTTCGGGTGCGGGTGGGGGAGGCGCAGCATGTGCTTGGGCACAACTAGTTTATATATATATTTCGCTTAGGAGCAGACTTATCTCAGGAGCAGAGATAAAGGATTGTTAGTGATCAGGATTAATCAAAGCTTCACTAATCAGCAAGAGGGCGAGCGGGCTCATTCTTCCCACGGTAGCAAGAAAAAGGGGCGGGCGGCCGACAATGACAACGGATATACGCTCTAACAATTAGAAAGAAACGCTATTATACTTCAATAATGCTGACTATTAGAGAGGAGTTGAAACAGCGGGAATCAGCTAGACCGGCGTATGTTACGTCGGGAACAACTCGTTTTAAATTAATTCAGCAATTTAATTATCATTCATTTGGTCCTACTCCCATGTTTGTAGATGCCTTCGTTCAAGAGGAGTAGAGGTACAAACACGCACGCACGCACATCATAAGTCTTTAAGGTCATCGTACGTCTTTATGGTCATGTCTGATTTCAATTTGCGCTATTTTATTTACTATGTTACTATGTCTTAAGTTTCTATAATTATTCGTTCGTATTAAACGTTGGTTTAGAATTATTTTAAAATTCCTATTTGGTTTATGGTGGTGTGCTGATTATTTTTTGGAGGCTGATTTTCCATGTTCAGCTCCAAATTTTAATATTCATTGATTGTGTTGGGTTCAAGTTTTTTGTTTTCCAAGTAGCAGTTTTTGTGCGTTGGAATTATTTTATTATTTGTTTGTGCTGGTGTTCTGACGATTTTTTCTAGCCTGATTTACATTCAAACCGTGGTGTCCTCTTGACGTTCTGCAGATGTTTCTCCAAGTGAGGGATCATCAGGAAGTAAAGTGATAAGACCCCCATGGAAAAATCTGTACTGAGCAAGACATAAAGAACAATATTCTAAAAATAAGTAAAACAAGATAAAGCATGTAAAGTGTATACCAACACAAATTACAAGTGATGTGTGGTTCCTGGTGGTTACATTGATTCAGACACGTTTGCGCTGATTGAGTGAGCGAAGCGAACGAAAATCAGCGTTTGTCATCAGCAACAGTGCTATTCTGATAAATTGCTTTGATATTTTCGCTTGTCTTCTTGGACGTAAAACAATAATATTGACCTTTTCCCGAGATAACCAATATCGCATACTACAGTCTTATAATTTGCCCGATCGGTTTTTATGTGGAATGTCTGTCTGTATCATAAGTGTTGCAGTATGAAATCTACTTGAGCGTAGCGAGACGACGCGGAATGTGCGAGCGAAGCGAGCGACTCCGCTAGTGTACATAATAAAGAATAGCCACATCGCTCGCTCCATTGGCGTCATCTCACTTCGTTCGAGGAGGTTTTCATGAACAAACTATGACATCAGACGAACATTATGAGGGGAAAAAAAACTTTGACGTTACTTTACCAGGTTCTTTCGCGTATTTGAGGGTCATAAAATCAAGTTAAAACGACGAAAATAGGCCTAACCGAATCTCAATTTAATTATGTTTCGTTTGGTCCTATCCCCATCTTTGTAGGTGCCTTGGTTCCAGATGAGTAGAGGTAGACACACGCACGCACGTCATACGTCTTTCATGATGTAGATTTTTAAAAACGTACCTACTTCGAGTAGAGGACTTTTCCTGTCTTGCTACAACGTTTCCTTTACCACCGTACGATTTGCAGAAATTTGTTTATTATATGGCATGGTAGAGCCTATTGCAATAGACCGCTAATGTTAAAGCTCAAAGTTTAAACGTATATATATATATATATATATATATATATATATATATATATATATATGTATATATAAAACCTATTGTATCAATCGGGATGAAATTTACTTCCAATGTGGTTTAGTGAGCAGCTTCAATCCCCCAAAGCGACAAAACTAACATTGAAGCCAAAAGGGATGAACTAAAAACCGTTAAAAACTTGCTATAGTATTTCATTTTGCGGAATTCTTTTTTTGACGTTTTATTATTTAGTCCTACACTATAAGCCAAAAGAATCAAGGGATAAGAAGAGCGATCAGTTCTGGCCGTTTTAAGAAAGATCTAAGACAAATTTATTTAAGAAAGATTTAAATCCTTCAACTGAAATCGCCTTAACGACCTCACTGAGTAAGGCATTCTATGCGCGGATAAGCCTACTGCTAAATAAATTGCGGTATTCGAGGTAGGAATGCAAAGCAAGTTAAAAAAAATGTCCACGCGTGATCGTACAAGGACTGGAACTGAAAAATGGCAGGTCGACAGCTAGGAAACCTCGTAAAATCTTAAAAATAAGGATTAAGTCAGTAATCGGACTTTGAGGTTCAAAGGATCGAAGCCAGGGTCGAACCAAATTCTCGCAGTAAAACAGTTCCCGCAAACCGGAGAGCCATTTTGTGAATCCGTTGGACAGATTCAAATCAATCAATATCACCCAGCAGGATGGGGACCCATCCGGGTGGCATACTGCTGAAATACATGGATTTAAGGTTTGAAAAAAAGAATATCCCTAGATCGCTCACATCAGAAACCATGGGTAAAAGCTGATGATTTAGAAAATATGGAGTGGTGCCCTCCGCATTGCCTATATGAAAAGAGTGACACTTTTTGATAGATAATAGCAATTGCCATCTAACACGCCAGTCTGAAACCAAAGCAACCGAGTCACTTAACATGCCAAAGTGCAATCAAGCAGTGGGACAGATCATCCGCAAACTTAAATTAATGAATGGCGTCACACGATGGTTTAAGGTCATTCAGGCAAACAACAAATAAAAGATGACCTAGTACGGACCCCTGTGGGACGCCACTTAAAATTGGTGCAGAGGACGAATCAGTGTAACCAATTACACCACACTTGATAAAAACATTGCAAAGTGTAAAAATTAACTGAGCAAAAAACGGCTTCGCCTTTTAGGGAAAAAACATTAGAGCTAGTATCCCTATACTCACAGCCGTCAAGGTACACAAATAAAAATAGATTAGAGTTCACTCGAACGCAACGAACTATAATTTGTAACACATTTTCCTTTCTGTATGTTGGAAGTTATTTCCTCTTTTGTTAGGAATTCTTAGCCATTACCAGGCATTTTCGGGACGACAAAGGCCCTTATGCGTCTCGGTCTCATGTTGACTGTTGCATGTCAAAGTTCCTGGATTTTTCACTTGGGATTTTCCAGCTAAATTTTCTCTCTCGATGTTTATAGTGGGGCAGATAACCCGGTTAAAAACAACAAACAACACATTTACAAAATAACGGATGAACGGCAAGTGACCCGAACAGCCAAAAATTGTTGTCAAATTGTTGAAAATGCTCTTTCCAATGCCCTTTAGTTGTTAATTTTGTATTAGGGATGCTCAAAAAGACAACAATAAAGACCATTAAAAGATGAGAAGACTTTTTCCTTTTTGCGGCGAAGAATGCATTCCATTTTACATCGACAGAACTGGAAATTAGACATTTAAAAAGGCAGTTTCATTTCTCATCAAGGTGAAATTAATTAAAAGTCCTCATCCAACAACATCTGGAAGGTTCATTCCTGTTTACTGTCATACATTATAATGACGTTGTTTGTTGAAATGTGCTTGATCGGTAGTTAGTTCCGCTTCTCCGTAGGTTGTTTACTGTTTTCGTGATCGTTGTTATTGTACAGTACTAAACAACATGACCCTCAGGAAATATATATATACTATTTATGAGACTGAAAGCCTTTATCGAAATCATTTTCCTGTTTGTTGATGATTTGAGCAGACATATTCCGTGAAATACATTTCATAGTTTTCGATTATTCCAAACTCATTGGAGCAATCTATATCCAATAAAATGCGTTGGACAAATATTTTTGTTTGCTGTCTGCTCTTCACCTTCGCTTTTACAACTCTTTCTAACGCAGGTGAGTTACGTTCGTGTATTTTTTTCTTTTTCAACGTTCAATTACGGATATTCTGATGCTAGCTTTTCAAAAGATATTGAAATCGCGATTTCATGGATAAAAATTATGGATTGACTGAATCCGGGGAGTATATTCGGCCAGAATCCGAATTCGGAAATATTATAAACCGAACTACATACTGTCAGAATGACGTGATTGATACAATACGGCCGTGTTCGAGTCGCTAGTCCGCCTGTGTAATGTGTTTAATTACACTATTATTTTGAACCAGAAATAAGTTTTTGTAACTGAACATCGTATGTAGTAAATCAATAAAAAAAAAAGCCGAAGAACCCAAACGTTTCTGGTTTTAATTAGTTCCACTTCCTGTTGGCAACTTGACAAGACCGATCTTCGTAGTGAATGATAGTCGCGCTATTATTGTAGGCAATGCACTTCAAGGAAGGTATGTTTAGAAAAGTTTTTAAGTAAATACCACAGACGAAACCAAACGAATATGCAACTTTTGAAAAACCGAGTATTTCTCCTGGTAGCAAAGATTTTAGTCTGTACGGAACGTCATTGTTACCACTAATGACAACATTATTAATACCATAAGCGAGTGAGACCTATCAGCGTCATTGAGGGGGGGGGGGGGGATTGAGGCTTAATGGCGCGTCGACAGCAGCGTCATTGACTGCAAAGCGGAGTGATAAACAGCTCGTGAGTAGCACTTCTGCAATCCGGTAATGGAAGCTATCGAAGGGTGCGCGATCGGTGCGTGCCATCCTTAAAAAAAGTTACCTTCACGGGTTAGACGCATTGTAGTCCTTAGAATGGTTACCAAGTAGTTAGCCAAAAATGTCAAACTTGAGCGTTAATTAAAACAGCTGTGATGCATTAATCGTATAGCCCAGACTTGTACATTCATTACAACTCTTTTAGGGAAGCCAATAATCGGCAGCCACCAACCAATCACACCTCCTTAACACTGGTTAAAGGGCCACACGGTATTTTATCAGATTAAATCGTCAGCCTCACCCCTCCATCTTGAATTAACGTTCGACTCGTCTTGTATGGTGGCTTACGCCGCATAAAGAAAGTATGAAAGGACTGCATTTGGTAGGTCTAAACCAATTTCAAAACGTTTGCAACGATACCTGATAGTCAAGTGACATATGATTTAACTTCTAGGCGATGTGGGTGCAATCTTTGGTTACCATAGTAACTGAATGCAGCTTCCGCCGATGCGCGTTACACCATGGTGGTTAGGCCTATCGTCGCTGGCCGCTACTACGAGGAGCATGGTGATCGAGGCAACCCCAAACCGTAATAATAAATGGTACTTGAATTAACCGAAAATAGTAAAAATAAATTAATAATAAATGTCATAAAACTTAGTATTGTTACGGATCATATTCTATTGTAAATTTATGAGTAACACTTTGAGTTTGTCACAATCGAGACTGGGGCAGAGTACTTGATTGATGGCCCGTGTGTGCACTTTTCCGAATACTTCTATGCTAAAGAAATACAGATGCAAACCTATTTACGTTACCTTTTGGACTTTAATGTAAGAGTGCCTGAGCGGAAATTGAACCCTCGACCTTTGAGACCAAATGCCGAGTTCATTAAACCATATTGACAGGTTTAGCGGTAATATTTCGGCCTTTGGTCACAAAATGTCGATGGTTAAATTCAGTCTGATACATTTAAGTCCAAAAGGCAACGTAAATATGTTTGCATCTGTATTTATTTATCATTTATCGAGCCGATTTGTCTTTCTGTCCCGGTCTCTACTAAATGTTGAACATACGATGTCGTTTTCACTTTTAAAAATATAAAATAAAATATTTAATATATTTTACATTATAAACGTCAGTGCAAAATCTTACGAAACAATTTTATTATTATAAACGATATTCTTGTTTAAAAGGGAAATTGTCGAACTAATGTTCGTTTCAACTGCTAATATTTTCTCGGGACAGAGAGGGACAATTTCGATAATTTCAGCTGCGCTGATCGGCTCGGATGCTCAGTGTACCAGGCATTTTTTGAGCGCTCGGCTCGGGATCGGTTTGGCAGGAAAAAATGTGCTCGGTACAGCATTAGTATGATCTGTTACGTGCCACAATCGACATACTCACGAGTTATTTTTTATTGTTTTATTTTTAATATATAGGGTATTCCAAAAGTCTCAAATTGGCTGAACAGCTTTAGAATGAAGGATAATTGCAACTTTTAACTTCTGGGACTTAGGTTGGATTGACGACGTCTTTTGTCATAAGATGCATCACAGCAACACCCCCCCCCCCTACCAATCGAAGTCCCATTATGACGTGTCATTCGACCCTCCCTCCCCCGTCTCATTTGAAATTTCTAAGATGCGCCAGCTGAGGGGCCCTGATGGGGAGGTGCTGTGATGTGTATTATGCCAAAACATTGATTCCTCAACCAACCTACGTCCCCAAAGTTAGCTACTTGTCATTATTTATGACTGGAGGGGGTGGGGGAATGTGACCAATTCGATGCTCTCCAGCTTCCCCCACCCATTCAAAACCGTGAAAAAATAAAATCTTAATCCCTCACACTCAAGGTACAAAAATAACGTAACCCCTCCAAAAAATAAAATAAAATGCGCTTATCGTATGCCTATTGAGACTGTCTGCAGATGATTTCCTATCGCAAATTATGTAAGTAGCACTCTGCACCAACAAATTACCACTAGGATAATGTAAGGAAAGGTAACGGAAAATGTGTAAAGAAAGTACAAAGTTGAGTTAAATTTTGTCTGTAAAACACCGATGTTCGTTACACTCAGCTTGTGTCGTGACCTCAGGCAATAAGTATGATGAACTCACTGTTTGGTTGACTACAAAGTCAGCACCTGAAAAACAGAAGAAGCCATGCGACCAGAATACAAGGCTTTTATAGAAAGTTTATTGAAAAAAAAACTGCACTAGGTAGTAATGATAATGACAGTTTCAAAACCTTATACACAATCACAGCATAGGGGGTCTAGGAGGGGGGGTTGCCCCTCCCCCCAAAGCTGAGGTGTTTTTAGAAATTTTAACTGATGAAAGTTAAATTTTTGAGAGCCAAAATTATTATTCTTTCTTTCCGATTAGACAGTTATTCTTGTGATCTAAGCTTCCCCCTCCCCCACCGGACGGGTTTTAAACAATTATTTGTGCCCTTCTCTCTTCGATAGAGTACAAAAAAATCCATGACCCTCCAATTTCCTGTTTTCCTTCCCGACAATAGAAGAACATTCTCTTACAAGTTTTAATTTTCATCCCTTCTAAAGTTATTCAGCTGACCTGAGCCTTTTTAATGTTCTTTTCTTTGTGACTTGCTTGTTACTTGTATTTGTATTGGAAATGTCAATTTTATTGATAGTATTAAGCATCTTCCTGGTTTTAACTGTATATAGCGTTTGCAGGCTAGGAATTCCTTTTACAATTAGGAGATGAAATTAGCTAAAGGGGGTGATGAGATCGGATCTCACCACTACTTCTTAAAATCAATAAACTCACCCTAGAAAAGTTAGTAGTTTATAAAATTAATTCTTCTTTTTTTAATGGTATGCTGTGCCGTCATTTCCTTCTTTCAACGTCTATATTAAAAAGTGCTCGTGTGGTTATATTAATGTTCGATTTCGAACAGCCCCATTACTGCATCAAGGTAAATATTTTCATAGGCGAATGTCCCCTTTGGCGAACCACGATGAAGAGCTGCTTGTCTGTCACTGTATTTATTGTTCCTCGATTCCTAACTTTGGAACTTCAACGTATGCCAAAAATCGGCAGGACGTGTTGAAGTATTCCGTTCACGCTGCCACAGTGGTTTGTATTTTGTGCTGGCTGTGAGATGAGCTAACTAAGCATATCATTCACCTTACCAAGTCATAATAATTCATATTATACCACCACTGTTTAGTGGCCTTTTAAGTGCTCCTAAACAGTGCTCGATTAATATTAATTAAATTAAATTAAATTAAATTAAATTAAATTAAGTTAAATTAAATTAAATTAAATCTTGTGTTTTTTGTTGTGACTTCCGGGGACATGTCCGTTCAGAATGTAGGTATAAATTATAATAATGTGCATGCTTCGGGGATTATGGAATTAAAAATTGGTCTGCATGTCTGGACCCGGTGCTAGCAGCAAATTGGCATCAACTCATAAACCAAGATCGGTATTCTTTGACGGGCATAAGAAACATCATAATCACGGTAAAATGAAAGCTACCATTTAGATGAATCTGGGAAATCCTATTCGGGCGCTACTTGCAGTGATTTTGAGACGAAACTTTGATTTCCTCCACTAATACCATGACTTACTCCAAGTTCAACAGTAGCAAATGGATTGTGTACTTAGAGTTAATTCGAAGTTGATTCGGGCTGTTATTCCATGTTAATTCCCACTAACTGGTATAGGACCTCTTTGTTTAACGTTAACTTAAGCCCTACTTCCACCACATTAAAGCTTTGGGTGGACGAGATAGTTCAGCCTATGGAAGTTATCAAGTTGAATGTAGAATTAATACGATGTGGTTAGATCAACGGTGAGCCTACTACATAGCTAGTCTCACGTGTCGTATACCATAGTAAACTTAATGTTTTTAGCTTACTGTGGTATATGTGAGACTAGCTATGTAGTAGGCTCACCATTGATCTAACCACGTCGTATTAATTCTACATTTAATATTTTACAATACATTTAATTCTACAATACAATTTATTGCAATACTTTACAATAAATTTGGGACCCTGAAGGTCAAAACCAAACCTCCACAGCAGCAGAGTTCGATTGCCACTATGAAGTCCTTTTAATTTCCTTTAGTCTCATATGTAACTGATTCGATCTGGATTCAGTTGGTTTTGTGAGGACCACACTGACCATTGGGTTGTGCTTGCCCGCCATGCTCGAGGTCCCCGGGGACCCCTCACAAAGCTTAGGTCCCACAATTGGTCTCTGTTTTTTGACTGTCTTGCCAGCAGTGGCAGTTTGGGAATGTTGGCCGTTAAATGGTTATTGCTGCTTAAAAGAAAAGTCTGATTATTGAGCCACTGTTCTGTATTATTTCCTATTCAACTGTACTAGGTTGGAATGTATCGGGGCATACTTATTTTGGTTCTTAAAGAAAAAACAACAGAAAACGAAGAAGTACCCTCAGAATGACAAACGTGTTTAATATATATATATTTTTTTTTCTTCCAGAGGAATGCCATATGGATTGCAAAGAAGTGAGCTGCCAAGGCGCATATGAGGCATGTTGTTCGAGAGTTGAAAGCGTCAGCGTTTGCTCTTGCGACCCGAGCAGATGCTCATGAATTATTGATGACGTAAAGATTTGATAATTACCTAACTGTTGTTATCGTTCCTGTTTCTTCTTGGAATCTAAATGTAGTTCATTGGTTGAATAAAAATAATTTGATGGTCCACTAATTTTCTTCTTGATAAGTACTGAATCAATGATTGAGGGTGATAAATGAAGATTTTATGAGTGAGACAGAAACCTTGAATTGGCTCAAAAATAATTAGCTCAATCCGGAACCTAAGCCAATTTTAAAGCTGTTCGTCACCATTTTAAAAGAATCAGGTTGGGAATAGAGCTAAAACACTTTGAGTCTTTCATGTACTTAGGCGAATCCGTTATTTTAATACTCGGAGAAATACTCGCACTGCACATTGACTGTTCCAGAATGGTGAAAACGGTGCGGCAGCATCCACATTCCTGAATTTTTTTTTTTAGATTTTTCAGCTTCTTCTTCCTGACAATGTTTATTTCAATAAGAAACAAAACCCACAAGTGTGAAAGAATCTGCCAAGTTTCAGCCAATGAAAGAAGTGATATAAGGATAAAAGAGGCTGGTACCAAGTTGCTACTTTAGTTGCCAAGCTAATCTGAACAAAGGTTAAATGAAAAACTTGACCATTGCTACAATTCACACCAATGGCCAATTTTTATCTTTAACGTGTGATGTAATAGTCAGCGGAATTAACTCTGTAAATAATGTAGCAATTTGGTGGCAGCCATTTTTGTTCTGATATCACTACTTTTAGGGAAAATTGAAAATTAGCCAATAGCGAAAATCATACACTAGAAATAACGTAATTTAGTAAGCTACCTTTATGCACTTACGTTTCACATAAAGGTAGCCATTGAACTACGTTATTTCTAGTGTATGATTTTCGCTATTGGCTAATTTTCAATTTTCCTTAATATTATTTCCAGCAATTCATGTCTATTTATATCACTACTTTTATTAGCTTTAACTTGGCCGGTTCTTTCGCCGTCTGATATCACGTCTTTTGTAAATTTTTGTTGGATCTTATTTTTGCCAATGCCTAGTTAACGGTTTAATCGTTTTTTTTTTTTTTTACTGAGAGTGCGTTTTTTATGTGGAGTGTTTAAATTGGTAAGTTTTTGATAATGAACCTGTGCTCAGTTGCCTGTTCTTTTGATTTTTTTTAATAAAGGTACTTTTCAAATGTGTACGACCCTACTAATTTCACAAAAATCAAAAGTTCGCTGCGCATTTTAATGCATTTCTTATGAATGCAGTAGGTTTCAACTGATTAATTGATTGATTGTTTATTTGGGCCATGACACAAAGGTGAACGCCCTAATACTAAAAGTAAGTCAGTCTGAATTACACCACCAAAACATCTCACAACCCTGTGAACAAGCATGAGTTTCACTAAATTTAAAGTCTACCTTGATCATACTGGCTTGTGGCATAAAAGGGTACAGCGCACAGGAGAAGTACCCAATTAATTTGTACACGAAAATAACCCAATCACTGCGTACAAGAAAACTGCTCAACCACTGTGTACAAGAAATTAATCTGTCAATGTGCACCAGTAAATTGTACAAGCAAATTACTCAATCTCTGTGTACATGCAAATTTCTCACTGCGCTACTATTACATAAGCAAATTACCCAATCACTGTGTACAAGAAAATTCCTCTGCCACTGTGCATATGAAAATTAATTCATCACTGCGCACAAGTTAATTACCCAGTCAATATGTACCAGTAATGTACTCCGCCACTGTGCACAAGGAAATTAATCTGTCACTGTGCACCAGTTAATACTCTATTACCTTGTACAAGTTATAACCACCAAAATTCAACCTCCTTTACTGTGTACAAGAAAATTACTTCAGCACAGACCACAAGTTGACCTACAGTACCACAACAGATGCTCTTAATAAATTCCCATTTGACTAAAACGTTGGTCAGTTGTGTTCTTACATTCCTGGGGACATCATCAGTCTATACGGCCTCTAGTGTGTATGAGTGTTGGGTCGTAGGGAGTGGAGGGATTCGTGTATTTCGCCCCTTGTATTTTATACCTGGTTACGCCGATACTCCAGAACGAAAGACACAGTGCGATTCCACGCTCAGCTGCTCGATTCTATAACACTCTCTTCCGCCATCAGCTTCAGGATGACATCCAACACATCACCGACTGGTTAACTGCCAATTCTTTTCTCTTTAGCACTGACATATGCCATGTTCTTTACTTAGGTTACAATAAAATACGCCCTTTCTTTACCATCTGTCCACTAATTTATGCTCTTGTCGCTTATCATACAGCCCTTGGTATCACTGTTAACATCTCTCTCAATTTCAATGTTCACGCTGAAAATGTCATCTTTAAAGTATTCCTTAAGACACATTCATTCTCAAAGATTTCTCCGATCTCAACTCCTTCCCTTTTTACTGTCTTATTCAAAACTTTCCTTTTTCCATTTATTGATTATTGCTTTCAAATCTGTCTCCCTAAAATCTGTACTCAATAAACCATCTTAGTCCCTTACTTTACTTTAACTTTATTAACAATCACACTACAGTGCCTATGGCTGTGTAGTAACGACGATTTATAAAAAAAAAATAACAATTATTAACAAATAAACAAGGGAAAAAAGAAAAAAAAAACTGTTATTGGAGTAACGCTTAAGATGTGTATAGCTTATGATTGCCTTTACCAGTTTAACATTATACTTACATTAACGCAATAAATCATTAAATCACACCCTAGCCTTTTTACTCATGGAAATAAGCACATTAGTCAATTTGTATGTGTGACTTTTCATGAAATATGTGAATTTTCATATAGGTTTGGCTACATTATGTAAATAACGAGTTTACAGTTAAAATAAAATTTGGAAAAGTTGATGGGAGTTTGAAAAATGTGAATCCAACTTGTTTTTAAAAGAATCAACCGTCGCACCCTCAACCACCACTCGCGGCCTTACTGAATGTTGTTAGGCCGTCCGTTCTCTTCCCTACCCTCAGCGCCTTCATAAGCTTCACCCAAAATGGCTTTCATCATGGAGACGTGATCATTACTTAACAACTACTCACAATTTCTTTAACATTAACTCTGTTTTTTTTTTCTTCTACTAATTTCAACTTCACTCATGGTCATCCTTTCTGCATATTTGGCTCTGTTTCCCGGCCTAAACTCTGCTTCCAGTTGTTTACTGAAAATATTTCCATTCCTGGAACGCGCTTCCCATTCATATTGCCTGGGCCCCGTCACTTAGTGCTTCCAATTCTCGTTTTGACACACTTGTCAGTTGAGTGTTGTTGTGCGTGAGGGTTCTTCGTGTATCGTCTTTTTCTATTTCTAGCGTTGGTGACATAATTCTCACACGTCGGAATAGGGCCTAAACCAATACATTATATCTTGCTCCTAACAGAACCCTTTATGCGCTTCTGGTGTGACAGTTGCATGTGTAACAAGATGGCCTTTTGTTTGTACTGACAATAACAAAGATTTTATTAAAAGCTAGAATGAGAAGGGGAGAGATCACCCAACGGTTGTGTAATTCCAATCAAGGTTAGTGACAACCTATAGACCTGCACAGAAATAAAAACACGTGTAGTTTCGAATATGTAGGTGGATGTACGAAGGTATTTCCGCAGCTGGGAATAAACGACCGTACAATTTCCTCGTATTTGTAACTCACCATTACAATTTCAGCGTTAAACACAGGAAATTCCTGCTTAAAAGCTCTTCCCCTGTGCCTAGTTGCTCCACAGTGTAATATCATTTATTGGACCAGCAATGACATCTACTGGTGAGGAACCGAAGTAAATGACTCGCACCAGGAGTGAATAAATGTCGCACACATCAGCAGGACGTGGGAGTGTCTATGTTGTAACTCTCGCTTTGTATTACACCATTTCCGTCACAATAATATTGTAGTAACATTAAAATAGCATGCGAAAGGCCCTATAGGCCTTGTCCATACCTACGTTTTAAGCTATATAACTTGAAAATCAGTTCGGTGATTCGATCTCCAGGTGAGGGAAAAGAGTCCCAACTACAACAACAACAAGTCCAGATCCTTATTTATTTTTTAAGGAGGACGAATAAAAAAAAATGATTGGCTCCATGACGATGAGAGGGATAGCTTTGCTGGATACAAAGATGAGTACGAAACAAAATGCGTATCGTGAGTACAGGATTCAATCAAGTAGGATAACATATTTTTTTTTAAGAATTAGGTCTTGGTAATCCGCTAACTTGCTGACTAATGTACACAAATGCTAATGTGACGGTGCCAGGTAGATTATCCGCCAAGTAGATGAGATTAATTGTTATTGTTACCGTTATTGTTCAATTTCACGTGTACATACGTCAATGCGATTATTTATAGATATGAAAATTTAATAGACATAAAATTCTTCCAGAAAAAAAATGACACAGATGAAGATAAGATGGTGTGACCTTTTACAAGTTTACAGTCCTATGAAAGTTGTGATATCCACCCAAAACGAAAAATGGGATAAGAGAAGCCGCCAAGTTTCCAAAAAGAGTCAGCCTTTGAAAGTAGTGATATCATTCAACCAGAGAAATGCCGCCAAGGTTAATCGTATTAGCCAAGTTAATTGTACCGAATAATACTTTGGACGTTAAATGAAAAACTAAACATTGCTGTCGCGAGCAGCAATATTCTAATTTTCATTTAACTTTCGCGCTATTATTCATTGCGATTAACTTGGCTAATACGATTAATCTTGGCGGTCTTTCCCTAGTTGATTAATATCACTACTTTCAAAGGCTGACTCTTTTTTGGAAATTTGACTGCTTCTCTTATATCAGTTTTTGTTTTGGGTGGATTCAGCCTTCTACGAAAAATGGTTAGTGCTGTATAGACGTATCTTAAGAATAGCAACGAAAAGTCCACCATTAAGTCAAAATAAAAATCACGATTTCAGCTGTCAAGTCCAGATCTCCATCGTTACAACTGGATATTAAAAAATGTTGGTACCCTTCTTGATCCAGTCCAATAAAGCTTAATCAAGGACCGCTACCGCGGTCCTTATGTACGCTTTAGCATGAACTTCCATGTTAAACGTCGAACTTTGAACTCCTATAGTTTCGCCCAAAATTGACATAGACCAACGAAATTCGGTATTTGGGGTCGTTTCGTAACTATTTCACCGCATTACAAATTTTAATGACAACAATTGAACCGTTCGGCGTCCACAGCATGGCCATTTGTTGTTGTTGTTGTTGTTGTTGTTGTTGTTGTTGTTGGGACTATTTACCTGGAGATCGAACCACTGAACCGATTTTCAAGTTCTATAGCTTAAAACGTAGGTATGGACAAGGCCGAAGGCCTTTCGTACGCTATTTTAATGTAACTACAATATTCTTGACACGGAAAGCCGAATGGCCTAGAACTTTTGCTCTCACATAGAGGTCGAACCAATGAACCGATTTTCAACTTGTATAGCTTGAAATGTAGGTATTAACACCGACCAGGGCTCTTTGAATACGATTTAGATACGACTGCCGTATTCTCGTCGGTAGAGCAATAATTATTGTAGAGCACTGGGCAGAAGTCATTAAGTGGAGTAACAAAATTCAGCAAATCGAGCTGACAACATGAAATTTGGTACGCAAGTCTTTCTTATCATTAAAATTCGAACCAGCCATGGACCTCCATGAAAGACCCCCAAGTACCTTCAGCGCCTCCCTGTCCGTGCTCACTCACAGGGGCTTGGGCAACAAATTCTTACAGATCAAGTTAAAAACATGAAATTTGGTGTACAAGTCATTCTTAGCAGCATAAATCGAATCAGGCATGAAACCCCCATGAAATGCCCCCAAAGGGGCCCCAGCGACCCCCCTGCGCCCCCTAACTGAGGTTTGACCCGCAAATTTTTGCAAATCGTGCTAAAAGCTTGAAAATTGGTACACAAGTCATTCTTAGCAGTAGAAGTTGAACAAGCCATGGAATCCCCATGAAATACCCTCAAAGGGCCCCCAGCAACCTTCTTTGCCCCCCTCATTGGTCATCGATGCTTCATGAGGTGCAAAGGAGGGGCAGGGGGATTCTGGGGGAGGCTTTGGTGGTATTTTATGGAGATCCATGGTTGGTCAATTTCTACTACTCGGAATGATTATCGTACCAAAGTTCATAGTACCAAAATTCATAGTAGTACAGGTGAGTGTGGTAGGGGAACAGGCTGGGGCCTTAAGGGGCATCTCGAGATACCATAGCTAGCTCGATTTATTAGCTAAGAATTGATTTGTTTACTAAATTTCATGGCTTTTAGCTCGATGTTCATAATTAGCCCAATTTCTGGCCCGTTACAGCTATGCTACACCTGAAAATCGAACCAATAAACCGATGCACAAATTTTACAGCTTAAAACATAGGTATGAAGAAAGCCTATGGCCTTTTGAACGCTATTTAAATGTGACTACAATTATTGTTGTGATTCGTCTTGGGGAAATTTTGCTCTCACCTAGAGATCGAACCAAAGAACCGATTTTCAATATTTATAGCTCTTAAAATTGAGTATTAAAAAGGCTGTCTTATAACAGTTATTTTAAGGTGATTACAGTATTCTTTTCTGTGTAATTCTTGCTGAAACAATAAAAAAAAA
>JAHWFP010254224.1:0-13080 GCA_023313725.1 Lithobius niger
CCCCCCCCCCCTTGCCTCCCTCCTATAGCGAAGTTATTTTTTCCTTGGGGCAAAGACTCACATGTAGATCTCCTGGTGACCTCTAACCATGATTATCTGTACTTAAGCCTTATCTACCTACAATTACTATTTTCCAGAAACGTGCTGCAGTCAAAACTGCCGTGACCGATTGCAAACCAAAATACGAAGAGGCATCAGAAAATAAGGTAATTGGACAGAAATTAATTATATTCTCTGGAGCAGGCATGCTACACACCTGCTTCATTTTTTCCGCATTTCAAAATCACATTTTTTCCCCCACTTTTTGTCACACAGCCAAAGTGATAACTATTCAACAATTTTCGCCATTATTATTTTTTATTAATCTAGCCTAACTACACTAAGTTACAAGAAAACTATTTTTTTTCTCTCTAGAATTTGTTGGCAACGCATTTTTTTTTTAACTTTTATCATTCACTATGCAGAGTGGTACTCCAATATTTATCAATTGCTTATTTGGAAATGCTTGAGCTTCTTTCCTTCCTTTTCACTTTGAGGGATTTGCTGATTCAATTTGAACAATGAACAATGGCGTCCCGTTTCGCCAAATCCCGTTTCGCCGAATATCGTTCACGAAATTTTAGGCACACGAAACATTTAAAACACTTAAACACGAACATTTATAACTTGATAATGGTCAGACATTTATAGACAAACACCCGGTTTGCAGAATCCCGTTTTGCAAAATAAATTGTTTCAAATTACGTGCCTCGCTCGCGCTAACCGCGCTCGCTGCGGCTAAACACATAACGTCAGGATACCACAACTCATCAAAAATTACTAACAATTAGGCATACCTCTTTAACTTCTGTAATGTTAAATTTTTTAAGAATATTTTGATTCTGAGAAACGGAATTCTGCAAAACGGGAATTCCCGTTTGGAAAAGGTTAACCATCGCGTGTATAACTAATTATTCTTAAAAGAAAACCTTGGCATTGACGTAGTGACACCCAAGCATTCTAAACAATCATATTTAAAGCGCACGTTTTCCCGTCTGCATTGCCACTTTTCAAAACGCTAATAAATTAACTGGGCTTATTCTACCACTGCTTGTCCTGTTAAATGTTTGTCTTTTAAAGCCCCATTACATTGAAATACGGTATTATATTTCGTGTACGTAAAATTTTGTCAA
The DNA here is from genome assembly GCA_023313725.1 of Lithobius niger. Classification (NCBI taxonomy): domain Eukaryota; kingdom Metazoa; phylum Arthropoda; class Chilopoda; order Lithobiomorpha; family Lithobiidae; genus Lithobius; species Lithobius niger. The sequence continues at coordinate 1,173 of JAHWFP010254224.1, forward strand.
ATTCGTTTTGGTGAAACGGGATTTGGCGAAACGGGAGTTCACCACATATCTAAAAAATAAGTTCGAACGCTGCTCCTTGTGGAGGATGTGGCCATAGCGATTAAGCCGCTATGCAAGTGATCTGGGGGCGAACTGGGTAGCCGGTTTGAATCCGGGTCATGCCACTCCAACGAAACGTAAGTGTATAAAGGTGGCTTACTGAACTACGTTATTTCTAGTGTATGATTTTCGCTGTTGGCTTATTTTCAATTTTCCTTGTAAAGTTGGTTGGCTGCCGTGGAAATTATAATTCATGTAACCTTTTTTTTCTTTTTTTTTCAACATACTTCTCAATCAAATTTTCACGCTGTATTTAATTTTTCACCTATTTTCACACATGCCTGCTAACGCACCAAAAGTTGGACGAGGAATGGGGGGGGGGGGGCAGAGACATTTAATTCTCCAAAAAAGTAAAACACCGGACAACTGATAGCATCTTTGCTTTATTTTGTTACCGAATGAACTTGTTTCGACTCAGCGTTAAAAAGGGTAATAACAACATTTTATTCATATCCTATAATTGCAATGTTATAATTCAAGAATTATGATTACTTGTCGATAATAAAAACTATTTTGTCGGAATTTACTTTTCCTTATCGACCATGTATTTCCGTTAACGGATACTCAAGCCGATCACGAAAATTAAAATACGATAATGAAAAATGTTTAATAATAAAAAATCCTGATACTTGCTTCGTTGTTGTTTGTTTTGTTAACCATAAATAAAAAGATAATAAATTATGCAAGGTGACTGTCTCCATTCTGATGTCTGTTAGCCCTAAAAATTAATACCAATTTTTTTTTTATTTTCTGTGTAGGTGAAGGCTTTCTACGAATGTTACGGACCAAAGCTTTATAAAGAGGTAAAAAAAATCTTAACTTTGGTCCAAATTTTCTAGTTAGCACCCCTAAGAACCACCAGGAGAGGCTAGAAATCTTTCCATCTCAATGTGATTTGATTTCTGTCCTCTCCTGGTTTTGAAGGGCGCTAACTAGAAAAGTTGGACTAAGAAAATTTTGGGTCGTCAGTCTTTTGTAGACCACCCTGTATATTACTACGTAAATATTTAGCAAAGTTTAAATTCTATTCTTCAAGATCGTAATGACGTTCTCTGATCTTTATGTTAGGAAGTTCATTTTAATGAAATGATTATGATAACGCCCCTGAGAGAGCTCCAGTAGGGAACAGGGGGTGTCCAAGATTTTTTTTTTAGGGGAGGGGGGAGGAACTTAAACTTCCAATTGGATCACGGTTTTTTATTTTATTTTGATCTTTCTTTTTTTAACCCACAGTTTTGGTAATTCACTTAGCATGCCGTTATCTCCGATTAAAGCCCATTTTTCTGGCCGGGCGTGATGCTCACCTCCTAACTATGCTGGGTGGACCGCCACAAACAACCCTTACCCCCTCCGTGCAGTTTCAACAGCGGCACGGAAAGCGTTACACCGGCACTCGGCACGGCATTGCAGGAAAATTTCCGAGACGAAAACGTTCTCTCTTTTAATATGTAATTATTTTTTCTTGCAGATCTGCCCGCAATAAATAGTTCGTCCTTCAACCCGTTTCTGCGGAAGAATACGAGCAACTCGACGAGTGATCAACCTAATTACAAGTTTCACCACTGAAACACGCTCATTAATTCCCATACTATTAAGATTAATTATTACTCCCTTTTCGAGCACCGCTGGTCGGCTTCGCTTCATCATTATAATTAATTAATCTTATTAACTAGTGATATTCTTCTCATTCATCAATTTACAAGTTTCTCGATTATATCTGTTTTTTTTTTTCCTTTGTTTATACCTTATTAGTATAGTTTTACTTTTTAACAATTGTAAAATGCATTTGAGATGAAAATAAACGTTTTGGTCAAATGTGGATCAACTGTGCCTGCATCCTAATTGTAAAGTGTACAAGTACGTAATGTGAACATTTTTATGCATCCGTAAGTCCAGCAGCACATTGCACAATACAGTGTACCATGTGCTGCTGAACTTATGGATGCAAAAAACATATTCGCAGTATTGAATACCGTACTTCCGGTATTTGGGTCCCTCGGCGTCAAATTTTTGCGATTTAATATCACCCGGCAGTAAGAGGCCTGCGTTTATTTTAAGAAACCCAATTGTTCAGCTGAACGCAAGTTTGTAAACACGCTAGTGGTCCGCCCACCAAGTTTAATTGCCAGTCCTCATAGTACGAAGATCATTGTTCAATTCCAGCATTGTTGCATGGCGGCCACTGGCAGATGACCGTAAGCGGTTAATGCTCGCTAAAACCTTTGGAACCCTTTTGACCTGGCTGTGGTACTTTAAAGAGAAACCAGAGTTGAGCGTGTTCCACGATGGTGAGGATAAATACCTCTACGGCAAAATAGCTTGAAAATTGTTGGCAATGGCAGTCCTTGTGCCGACACTAGCAACAGTTGCATTTGAATTACGTGCATAAACTGTTTCAATGTGAGAAAAATGCGTAAAGATCGATGTTTCCAGCAGCTGACTACTGGCTAATTCCTCTCACATTAATAATAATTATGCGACAGATAAGAATGAAATTTGGTCTTGAAGACAATTTTAACTACGATATATGTCTTTTATGGTTTGACGTTTGGGGAGGGATTAACTAAAAAGAGTGCAATCATGTATTTTCATGTGTGTTGGGAAAGGCCACCTGTGGTCAAAATAATTATCACTCTTCATTAGTAAAGACGGTAGCCTTTACTGCAAGGCTTGACCTGGGTCTCTCATGTTGAAGCTGAAATTTCGATGCTCAAATTCTCTGACGTCTTTCAACATTTTCTGCTGAAATTTGGCAATTGAGCTTTGTAGGACTTGGCCAACACGTGTACCAACTTTTATTAATTTCCGATTTGTCACATTGGAGATCTGGACTTCAGCTGGAATCGTGAGTTTCATTTTTTTGTCTTATACGGTGAGGATGATGGACTTATTTGGACACGTTTATACAATAATCTCTGCAGACTAATCCATTTGTCGTAAAAAGCTGGTGCTTAGCCCATTTGAAAGATCTCCTTCCGGAAATGTACCCTTTATAGAAATATTAATTTCATTATTGGTAGTTCCGGTCCGGAGTTCGGGGCCCTCAACGATCCTGTTTATTGTTTTAAACATTGTTTTTATGCAACAATGCCAATCAGCAAACGCCAGACGCATGGCGCAGACTGAAGTTTAAACAAATGCTAACAATGCAGGTGAGCCAATAATTTACCCGCACTTTCAGGAAACGTGAAGAGGAAACATTATTTTTATTACGAGTTGTTTTTTTTTAACTGCTGACGCATATAGTGCAAAAAGCAGTTATTGAAATACAGTCGGGGAGAAAAGGGGGGTTTCGTCGTGAGCTATTGTTAAACGACGTTACGTCCCACTCCAGTTGTTTATTTGCACGGGTCATGCCTATCATCTTTAGCACCTGGCCGGAAGTGACTGAAATATTAGTCGATTTTTCATGATTTCGATTAGAAGACGAGCCAGCAAATTGTAGGCGTTGTTATTGAAGAGTTTATGATTAAATCGTTTGCATATGAAGAGTTGTAGGTCCTTGGCTAACAATTTTTGCCAATTATGTTTCTGTATGAAAAAAAGGTTGAACCGGAACTAGCCCAGCTTATTTCAGGTTTTGACAACATGCACGGAAAACGGAATTCTATCTGTTGTTGGGCTATTGGCGAACCACCGAAAAAAAAATGGTGGCTACTTTACGGTTCGTCGGCAAGGCTGTCCCAATTCTATCCGTATTGGCAGCAGGGGAGTTATGTGGGTCCTGCTAATCAGCTAATTATTGTATAATCGATTATTTAGTGTAACCGTTTTTGTAGTATGAATTCGACAAACGTGTGAGGCAACGGGATAGTGCATACCAGGTGCATAGCTAACGGATTTAGAAGGCAAGCGCAGCGCTACACAATAAAGGCAAAATTATAAATTCATTCCACGATCACTTTCGATAGTAAAATAAACAATAGCGGGAACAAGTTTACTTTAGGCTACGCGGCTTATGGGAAGAATAAAGGTTCCTCACCGAAAAAAAAAACAGGACAAACAAAAATCATGCTCCTACAACCTCACAACACAAAGGCAAAGGCTTTGGGGCAAAGGCTTCGTTTGGCCGTCAGAAATTAATGAAAGCCACACTCTTTGCGCTGACGGACGAGAGGCCGTTTTCTTCCCATGTTCCCAGCTGATATTTTTTTCCCTTATTGTTATTGTCAGTTTCGTGTGGTTTTGTTGTTATTGTCGGTAAGGTTAAGTTAGGAACCTGCTTCGGCATTTCACTTGAGGTATTGAACTGGTTGGGGTTTGGCGTTTCACTTGCCGGACTTTCGCTCAGTTTCTTGCTTTCCGGCGCAGCGCGGTGCTAACTTTGGACCTACACCACGGCCAAAGGGTGCGTTTGTCCCAAAGAAGAGGAAAACATTACTCAGTACGTAATTATTAGTCCATTAAAAAAAAATCGGACGAGAGCCCGTTTTCTTCCCATGTTCCCTTTACGCAAATGGCTCGAAATTCGAAAAAAGAGAAAAACATACCTTTAATTTTTACGGAAGGCACTACAAGTTGATCCCAAATGTTGCGATTTTTTGCATAAGCAGTTTATGTATTTCTTTAGGAATTTCTTGTTTGTTATGGCAAAACAAGTTATGGAGTTTGAGAATCTATTTGACTTATCGAGTAGCCATGATGAAGACAATATGGACAATATTGGCCTATCAGGTGAAGCAGCTGAAGATGCTGCTAACAGAGACTATAGTAGTAAGAAAGAATAGTTAAGACATGTTTTCTGGTGGAACGATTAATTTTAATGAAGGTTGCAACGTTATTTTCAATTTTAAGTAGCCTTAAAATGATTGAATTAACAAAGTAGCATTTTTAAAGTCTTAAAACACATGATGCACTCGTTATTTTACTATGGTTCATGACATTTAAATAAAAAATACTCGCTTAATATTTTTTATTACTTTTATTTTGGTTTGTGCCATTAATATATCATTCCAATTGCCAGTGTTTAATTTACGAATTCGTTAATTTACTGTGGTTGCTGTGGTTTCTTAACGTTTTTTTTTTAATTTATGTATTGCCGGTCTATAATGCATCCGCCATTTTAGTGCCGAGAGCCAATCCGCCATTTTGATGCAAGAGATCGGTTCTCATCAGCACTGCAATGGCGGATATATTGCACTGTGCGTTCTAGTTTCATTGTTGCGCTTCTGTATCATTACATTGTTAAAAGAGGACTGAGAGTAAAATTGGTTTTCATTAAGGCCTAGATTTGAGTCTTAGAGTTGAGCGTATGTCTTGTAGGTCCCTAGGCTCAAGTAATTGAATAAAGAAATGAGGCAAAAACCGGGTAATAATCTTTATAACAATCTTGGAGGCCGGCTAAAAGGAAGGTTAAAACGAAAACCACTTCTCCCTTCCTCACTCCCGCATTGAAAATGCATTCTCCCACTCTACCTGCATGGAAACAGGAGGCAGGCATGAATGGTCGATCAACTCAATACAGGTTTAATCTGACAAGTCGTCTGGTCGAACAAACACTTCCCCCCTCCTCGCGCCCGCATTGCAAATGCGCTCTCCATTCTACCTGCATGCAAACAGGAGGCAGGCATGAGTGGCCGATCAATCTGACAAGTCGTCGGGAAGAGTGCCGGGAAAACGTCCCGGGAAATGTGTCCGTAAACTTAATTTATGACCGGCCCCGTGCATAGCACGGGCATCCTCTAGTTGAGAATAAGATTTTTTTTTCTAGTAAGCGAGAGGAAGCACTTGGTGCACATGTAGTAGCGGCATCCGGACACAAGCCGAATGCGTTAGCTGCAAGGAAGCACCTGCACGATAAAAAAAACTTCATTCTCAAATGAAGTTATTTGGCTCGAGTAGATTTGAAGCTAGGGGACCCCCACTTAGCTTTTCTTTTTCTTTTAATAACTGGTCCGCAAACAGGACGACAGTAGTAGCCAGCTAAGGTTGTCTGACGCTTGAGCTACCCACAGCCAACAGAGCTCTCTCAGTGGGCGCTTCCGTCGGAACTTGAGTCGAAACGGCACAGCTCCATAAACCTGTTTTCTTGCTAGGTTTACATTCCAACTAGAGATAGTAATGATCCAGGTACGCTAAAATAACAAACCGCGTACATATTCTAATGGGTCACAGTAAATTTACGGGGATAAACCAATATCAAAATAGCTTACTGGGTAACAAATACGCTGAAGTGCCTGAAATGTAATTATTTAGCATTAACAGAAAAACTTTCAGGGAATTACACCAAGCAGAATGGAAAGTTCTTTTGTAGGGGATAATTAGTGCGTCCGGGAGCCGCCCCAATGCCAACCCCACAGTTTAGGGACCAGCTCTAAAACGTGCCGTGTTGGTAGTCTAGGGGTTGCAGGAATTCCAAATTTACCTTAACTGATGGATCAAGGCTAGAAGTCGTGGTTCAGTTTTGGTGTTGGTTTAATATAACATTTGAGCGATAATGTGCTCTGGCTCGCCTGAAATTCTTGGGCGACACTAACCTCGGCTTAAGGCCTTAAATGGAACGTCAACGGCATTAGGCTTACTTGGGGAAATTTAGATTTATAAGTTTCGGGAAAATTTGGTTAAGTTGGTGACAGCTAAACAAAGTAGCAACGGGGTTGCAGTTGTGAACTAGCAACAGGATAGGTCAAGTTTGAATTTAAGTTGGGGATAGGGGAAATTGGGGAAAAATTCTAATGTTAGGGCCGAAATTACCTTTTGATGCGGGGAGTTGGAGAGTTGGAGGCGGATGGAATTTTAGGTTAATAGCTAATTGTTAGGAGCACCCGGCGGATGATCAAGCGAGCTCGAGCGTTACAATTGATTGAATTACGTACAGACAAATCAGTGTTATGTTTTGTTACAACAATTGATCAAATATCGATTATTTCAACTAACAATTGAGTATTAATTTTGACAATGGCACATTACAATTTGACGTCAGGTGGACTTCGGGATTGGGAGATTTCACAAATGACGTCAGTTGTTACCTTGCTGGGGTGGTAAAATTCCAACGTTGAAATCCGGAATTAAACTCGCAACAGTTTTTTTTTCTGCTTGTGGGGAATGCTCTAAAAGTCTTTCTGTTGATGCTAAAGAGTTAGGCCCATGTTTAACTAAGTCACAAAACACACCGTATAAACGTTGTGAGAAGTCCCCCCCCCATGGACTTCCATGAAATGAATAAGCATAGCCCAGTAGTAGAGCTAAGTTGTTGGCTGCCAAATACGTGAGGTCATTTTCGCGGAAGTTTACCAGATCAAAAAATGGTGATGCAAAAAACATTGTTTGACTTGTGGACCTGCATTGTTGTATCTCACATTCAACAATTGATTTTAATTACCAGTGGAGGATATGGCCATAGCGATTAAGGCGCTATGCAAGTGATCTGGAGGCGTACTGGGTAGCCGGTTCGAATTCGGGTCATGCCACTCCGACGAAACGTAAGTGCATAAAGGCGGCTTGCTGAACTACGTTATTTCTAGTGTATGATTTTCGCTGTTGGCTTTATTTCCAATTTTCCTTAATTACCATCACCGCGGCAAAAAAAAATCAAAAAAACAAGCGGCTACAGCGACTGTCTAGTCGCACCGGTCTTCTGCATAGTTCCTCCACTTCCAATGTTGAGGCGCACACCTCTATCATGCATTACAACAGCTACCTCTGTTATACTAATCTAAAAGCAGTAGCCATCACAATAGTCGGTTAAAATTGTGTTAGCCTTTAGGCCTATTTTACAATTTAGGCGTAATTGTCAGCTTTTAGGCCTAATTTTAACTACCAGTTTTAATTTCGTAAGTAGTAGCTAACGGAGATATGGATTGTATAGTAAGCCTATTCAATTTTGCAACACAGTGCGCCAACAGGCACACAGTTAGGCTACAATGTTACAACGTGACGCGTAACATAGCCTATATAGATCAGTGGTAGTAGGGAAGTGACGAGAGAAACGCTGTTGATGAAGCCAACATCGACTCGTAGCAACTTGTCGTTGCCATCGAACATGATTTAGGCCTAATTTTCATTTTTAGGACTAATTTTAAAAATGCAGTTTTAATTTCGTAAGTAGCAGATATAGACCTAATGGAGAATTTGGTTCGACGATAAGCCTATTCATTCATGCAACAATGCGACGCGACAATTTAAACGAAGCTAAAATCCATTTGTTTTTACTGAGTGTTACCTTAGGATTTTAATTCGACGATCAAATGTTATTATTTAATTTAGTTACGTCGAAGAATTCTATTAGCTATAAGGAAGTAACGATGTTTTAATTTGCCATGTTATTTAACTAACTTCTCACACTGAATCTAACGTTGTAAACAATGGTCGTCAATATCTGGTACCGTTGCGAAGTTGAAAAAAGCGACGGACGGACGGACAAAGTCGTTGCAATCTCAGCCGGTACGGCTGTGCAGAAGACTAAAACTGTCCCTACTTTCTCATTCCTCGACTTCCGAGAGCCATCCTGCTTGTTTAAATCTGGGAAAACAATCCCAGAACTCCTCGCGAAGTCTCAATAATACCCAGAATTCGTTGCGCCAAACTCGGTCAAGTTAGTGTGATCGCTTCTTTTGGGAACTCGAATAGCTGAACCGTTTAGCTGAACGAGTTTAGCGTTAAAGGAGTTTAAGGACCGCAGTGTGAACGTAGTTTAAGGAAGCTTTAAAGTGGGATTGCCACCAAACGACAGGCTGCCACTTACTGATATCTATTTCAGTCTAGCACTTAACTGTCAACAAGCGAAGTCACACACAAATAAATTTCTTTTGATGAAACAAACAAGTGACGTGCCTCCTTAATTATTGAGTGTACAGTTGGTTCATCTACGGGCACCAGGGAGCAAGCGGTGATGTTAAGCCAAACGTAATAACGGGCGCTTTTATATATACATATATATATATATATCGACCCGTTTGAAATCCAGATTTTTTTTATCGCTAAACGAGCGCCATCTAGTAACGGTGATATCGTTGACCGTGCCCGCTTGCTCCTTGGTGGACGCGGATGCACCAACTTTACACTCAATAATAATATTAAGGAGACACGCGACTTGTTTTCTGTGTAAAAAGAATTTACTTTGCGCATTCCTTCACTTGTTGAAATCAAGTGCTACATCGAAATAAATAATGGTACACGCTGCAACGTGTCATTCGGTGAAGAGGCACCTTTAATCATAGGATTGCAAGCATTGTATGGTGAAATTTTGGCGAGTCCGAATCTCGATTCTGACATGTTGCATCATGGTCGTAATGGGTTTAATAGAGAGAAAAAAAAAAGGAAAAAAATACCGGAATTGTTTCGCCCCCTCGGACGATTCCACAACTCCTCGTACGTCGTTTCACCAAAAAGTGCGCATTATTGTGCGCGCGGCGCATCTTGAGTCCTGGAAGTATTTTACGAGCGACTACGTCTTCCTGGAGGGGACGGCTTTAATCGACGGCCGCCATTGTTTTTGTAACCATCTTGGATATCAACAAGGCACTCCGATGCCAAAAACGTACAATCGATTATCTGTGTTCGTTCTTTAAATCGCTTACATCGGCCCAATGTTGCAAAATCCATGCTCAACCATTACTTGTTCGAGCTTTCGGAAAACAAGGAGAACTTCCTTGAGAAGCCCGTGCTACGCACGGCAGGTCTTGGATCCACCGTTTGCGACACTGGCAGGGTTTGGTTGCTCATGTGTGCGTCCATGTTTCACCGAATTAAGTTTCTTCAATCCCAATTTTGTGCTCACTGGCCAACAAACGCTTTCATCGAATTAAGTTTGTTCAATCCAATTTTTGCGCGCACTAGCTAACAAACGCTGATTTTCGTTCGCTTCGCTCACTCAATCAGCGCATCCCGTGACGCATCCCCTAACGTTTAAAAATTGGCACGTCGATGCATTTTCCAGCATCGTTGTGTGAAAAAAAGTGCGTTGGCTAATAATGTGGCATTGCTTGCTGAAGTCCGTTGTACGGACGGGTGGTGTTGAAATCTTTAGACTGGCTGCTTCGACATTTTTGTTTTCTGGGAGTGGCAGAAAACAAATCGCCCGGCACAACAATGCCTTATTATTGTTTTGTTTTCACTTAGACAGGTGTTATTGTTGCTGGCCACTTTGCAAGATAGCACTGATAAACCTCGTGCTCCGCAGTAATTGTTGGTGTGCAGTTTGAAACAATTCAACTCAGCTGCATGTGAAAGGCCGATTTTACGAAATAAGTAAGCCACTCCATCGTATTTAGGTGCCAATGGCCTCGAAATTAAGAACGTGGCTTAGTTTGATTCGAAACTATGTGCCTTTAGCTGAAACACGGATTCCTTTATTTTACCCATCAACAGTCAACGTTTTAGACGAAATTGTTATTATATAGATTATATTATATTCCAATCCAATATACTTTATTGGGGCCTCGGCCCTAGGCCATGCGCCCACCCTAAAAAGAACTACACAAAAGAGAGCATCTTAACACTTCCAGGAACTGATAATACAACCCACTGATGACACATCAGTACTCTCAGCACCTAAACACCACTCTCTTGTCACACACCCTCACACACTCCCCCACTCAAGCCTCACACATACTAACCATCATAGATGGCAGAGGGCTCACAGCCGTTCACCTGTTGCACGCACAAAATTGGCAACCGCACGCCAACGTACAACACATTGTTTTCCGCCACCAGTCCGTAATAAGGTGTGCAGGTTCATATCTGCACCATGTCTAGTGAGCAAAACCGCACGCGCACAACGATGGTACTTACACTCAAGAAGAAAATGCTGCACAGAGCCATTGTCACCACACCTGCACATTGGGTGCTGCAGCCACCCTAAACGGTGCCTGTGCGCAGAAATCGGCGAATAACCTGTGCGGAGCCGCGCCAATATGTGCGCTGCCCAGTAGGGCATCCAAATAAACAACAAACATCACATCAATTCAATTGTGGAGGTTGTAACCCATTGTAGCGCGACGCCATAGCGTCAATGTCTATCCTGAAGCATAGTTGGGCACATTTCAGGTATTTAAATAAAAATAATAATGCGGTACAAAAGCTTAAGTTGTGTTGAAATCGAGAGCAATGACCCACCTGACAAAAATTAACTCGTGCAGGAAAGCCAGCTAAGCTGCTTTCAATGCAAAATCTGACCCTCAATAACGTTCCAAATGTGTTACTACTACAGTAATTACTGCCTGGATAGCTAGTCGGCTCATCCCCATGTTAAATCCATAGGGTGATTATTCATCGATACCGAGATAACGGGAAGGCTTCCTGCTGTGAAATTGGACGAATGGGTGCAGTACAATACGAACTGCGTATCTTTCATGGTTTGGAGCCTGGGGGTGTAACGGGGATGGCGTGGGAGGGAGCGGACGAAAATATTGTTATAACCATTGTTAGTATTGGCGCGGCATCGTCTCTCATTGGACGGGCAAAGTTCAGACAATGAGAACGTGTATACTGACGTGCGTGCCTAGACACACACTAGTGTATCACGATAAATCTAAACAACGTTGCAAAGAAATTGTCTTCAAATCCAATTCACGAAAAATAAACCAGCAGTAAAAACAAAGCAAAATAAACAAAGCCAAAGACTGGTGAAGAGGCCACCAAGTTGAGAGTGGTTCGGCCCTTCAAAGGAGTGATTTCAACACACCTAAACGAACTAAATAAAACAAATTACAACAAAATTAAAACCAAACCAAAAACCTATAAAGAGGTGACTAAGTTGAGAATGTTTCGGCCTATAGGCAAAAGGTAGTAGCAAAGTGTTGAAAACCAATTTCTTCTTGATGTGGCACTTTATTACACATCCGCACGATAGTGGAGTTCAGTCAATACA
>JAHWFP010254224.1:13090-45613 GCA_023313725.1 Lithobius niger
GGCCTAACTCTATTGTGTTCATATTACGGAACCATCTAGTGCGTGTTCGACTAAAAAAAAAACGTGACGTGATAATAAATTCGCAAGAATCAATTCTAGGAAGTTCTGACTAACTTTGGGAACTCTGCTTCCGTGTTTTTCCTACGGTCGGACTTTTGTAACAAAAAATACAAAAACCGCTCCGGAAGAACGAAAGTAGGTCTTGGTTTAATCGCGTTGTGTCCTCGTTCTCATGTACACGATTTGATGACACGATTAAGCCATTAAAATGCTAATTCGTAAACTTAAATTTGTCAACAGGTAGTTCGCAATAAAAAGGGAGCGGTCTCCACTGAGGATCACACCTCTCGCCCAGTCTCATCTCAAACGAGATCGCTCATCTTCAAATCCGTTATCTGAACCCCAAACCACTGCAAGTCATGAAGGTCTTTGCATACATCGCCCTGTTTGCCTGCGTCGCTGCCACCGGGCTAGCACAAGTAAGTATTTTTTTTGTTGTAATTATGTTATTTTTTATTATTTTCCTGTTTCCAACATTTTAGACGCTCTCCGATATTGCCAAAATCGAGATGCCAATTTTCTATACTCCTCAATTTAGAGCAGCGTCAAGTGACGTCATATTGCTACAAGAGAGATACCTGCAAGGGGCACTAGATTAAAATGGAGGGTTAAACAACGGCACTTCTAGTCAAGGCAGTGCTTTGAGAGCCGATTTCTTAGGCTTAGAAAAACCGTTGTTTTCTCCAATCCCTTACGCTGCGAGGTTGTAATCAGAAAAATAAAGATTCCACCTGCTTAAAAATGTCAGCAACTGCCAACAAATCGACAAAAATCGCGCGTTATAGTCCTAAGAAATCCACTCGTAACAGCATTGACTTCAGTAAGACGCCATTCTTTTCGCCCTCCAGTGACCCTTGCAGCTAACCCAGTTACTGGCTCCACCATAGAGTTATACACAATAATACTACGTCATGTCACTGCCCTATAGATCCAAAGAACCTGCTATTGTTAGGACCTTATAGATGCTTAATAACTGGTTGACACAGAATCAGTTAACTGTTCGTGAGGCCGTTGTTGACATGGATTCAGTTAAAGAGTTCGTTAACCGTTATGTAATCAGTTAAAAGTTCGTCACTCCTATGTCTTTATTTCCTGCTGCAAGCAATCAGTAGGTTTGCTTCGATCGAAGCTAATTTCATCACCATAATTTTGAATAAGAACTCACAACAACTCGTTAACCAATGCAGAATACGGTCGCTGAGTTTTTAGCATCTGTATAGGCCTATAGAGCGAAGGTTTGTTAGGGGATGGTTTCAATACCCAAATTATTTGTAAACCGCACTCTGTATATCCCTACAGAGTGTGGTTTATAAATAATTCGATACTGAATCTATCCCCTATCAAACCATTGCTATTGTAAAAACTCAACGACCTTACAGAGCGTGGTAAAAAGCTGTTACGAGTTTTCATGCAGTTGATGGTAGTATCAAGTTAACTTATTACTGGAAAGCAGCACGTGCAGTTTAGGCATGTATTTGGACGTAATTTTATAATTTGTTTAATTTGCACTAGCGTGAATTCACTGAGCTGCTTTGCGTCGGGTGATGTTAAAACATTAGTTTGGCCATTAAAAGTGTTTGTAACGGCAATTTTGGAATATGCAAGTCAGGTCTGGTCGCCGCATTTGGTCGAACACATTAACGGCAATGAGTCTGTCCAGCTAACTTTCACAAAATATTTCCCAGGCGTAAAACACAAGACTTACAAGGAACGTTAAAGTATATTCTAAACCTTGACTCACTCGAAATTAGAAGGCTTAGGTTTGACCTTAAAAGTTATTCTTTTCACGCCGCATTGTAAATCTTTGGAATGCGCTTCCTGCACATGTTGCCCAGCCCCCCCCCCCCCCCATCTCCCTTGCTGCTTTTAAATTTAGTTTAAAAGGTGTTAATTTAACTAGATATGGTAAGTATTCTTAATGTTGTGAGAAAGGCTTTAGCCAGATACTCATATAATCTTATTTTTATTGTTTTAATATGACAGGCTAGGTATGGTGGATAGCATCATTCTATTCATCTCATTTCTTGCCCTTTTGCGTCTCTTGGACGCAATAAACGTTTCATCCATTCAAACCTGAAAAAGCCAAACTTAATCGTATATGCAAAGTAAGTTTTCTCAAAGGCATGAAATGTTCGGTTTCAAATTAAATCACCATTCTATCTACGTGCGATCTACTGATAGTAATTATCTTCCTATCGTGCTCGTATGGGAGGACACTGCAGTGCCAAACTCTCTTTAGCCAACCTCTTAAACGAATCTTAGACAAATTCTAGAGAAGAGTCTAAAGACAGAATGAAACCGCTTTATTTATTGAACATCTGTGGTGTGTAAGTCGCTAGCTGCTTCCTCAGTGTTCCATACTTAGTGCTGGAGTGATTTATGACGTCACTACAGACAGGCTTAACGTAGCCTGCAAGCGACATGACTCGGCAGCAAAAAATGGTATGGCGATTATTAGTTCGTACAACTGCTCCTCAACGTCAACGCCATTACCAGCTTTAAAGCCTAGCTGATGGAATAAGGCACAAAGTCGTGGTTAATTATTAATTTGAGCGGTGATAAGCACTGGGCCGCCTGATGTATGGGGGCGACTCTAGGGCCTTTGGGCCTTAATGGAATCCGACAAATGTTAGGCGTACTTGGAGTCAGTTAGAACGATGTTAGATTTTGGGCTAGTATTTGGTTGGAATGGTTAATTTTACTGTCTCGGGTTTGCAGTGAAACACAGGCAACAGGGTTGGTCTGGGTTAAATTGGGACAAACAGGGAAATATTTCTAATTAAAATAGCCGAAAGTACCTTTGGGTGTGGGTTGACCGGAGTTTCGTGCCGGATGAATTCTCGATTTACACCTAATTGTTGCGAGCACCATGCAGAAAACCAAGCGACCTCGAGCCATTCCAAGTGATGTCAAACATTAAGCACAGGCGATTCATACGCTATATACTGGTTACAACAATTGCACACATAGCATCATCTCAATTAAAAGTGAATATTAACTTACAAGCAACAATGGGTCGTTGCAATATGACGTTGTCAGGAGGACCTTGGGCTTGGTAGAGTTCACAAATGACGTCAGAGCAACTTCGCTGATGTCGCATAATCTTTACCCGTTTGAGATCCGGAATTAACTCGCCACAATGGGAACCCTCTGACTGGGCAAAATACTCGCAAGGCGTGTAACCATAGCTTTAGCTTTTGACGCGCACCCAACTGTAGCCACGGCGCCAGACGGAGAGAGAGGAACAATTTTGCTAGGTAAATCCTATCGGAAATTCCTAGGTTCTTTTACATGCCATAATCGACATGAGCACGAGAAATCACGGGGCGCTTCTCTTCCCGAAAATGCCAGGGGTGGCTGAGGCCGGGATCGAACCCAGGACCTCTAGCTCGTGCGACGGTCATGCTAACCATCAAGCCACTTAGCCCCTATGTAACAACAGCAGCATTTAATTTTCGACAAAGTATGCAATTGTCTGGGTGACAATAAATACACCAAACCTAAATTACAAGATAGGAAACCCACGCCACCAAACCTGGAAGGTTTCACGTGGACTAAACAGCACAGGAACCCTGCGGTGTACGAAACCTTATAAGAAAGTTTATCTGTATTCCTTTGCTCTTTTGACTTCGGATCAAACGAGTTCGTTTTTGTTTTCTGATTAGTAACGTTGGTTCGTTTTTTTTTTCTTCCAGAGCTGCTGGAATGCTGATGTGGAGGTAAGGTTTTTTTTGTTTATTTTTACTTTTAATTTTGTGACGCATCTGTACCATTGAACTTAAAAAGCAAGACTTATGATATGGGTTGTACTACTAGTGTAGGGGCTGACACTAAACCTGAGGTGGGTTAGCGGAAATAAAAAAAAATTAAAAAAACCAGAAGCAACAGAATCCAAAGAAAAACCAAAGACAAAAATCCAAACGGAAAAATCCATGAAAAAAAAATACAAAAATAGTTTCTAAATTGTGTATTTCTGTAGTTCTTTTTAGCCGGTTTGTTTTAAATTGGTAGTTTTAAAGAAGTTTCTAACAATTTAAAACAAACCAGCTAAAAAGAACTAGAGAAATACACAATTTAGAAACTATTTTTGTATTTTTTTTTCATGGATTTTTCCGTTTGGATTTTTGTCTAAGGTAATTTATTTTTTTAATTTTTTCCTTTGGATTCTGTTGCTTCTGGTTTTTTAAATCAATTACATCAATTTCATCTACAGAATTAAGATTTCCATCAAACGAAAGCTTGCAAAAAAAAAAACGATAAAAATGGAATACATTATTAAAATTTTGAACGTGTGAGTCAGTAAAATGTTGGCGAAATTATCGAAAGAAGCCAGCGCTTTTCAAAAATGTCTTATTTCCACCAACGAAAAAAAACGACTGGATTGGTCCTTTTTTATTTTTCTAACGTTACTGGAAATAAGAAATTGGTGAAAAGCGCTAATTTCTTTTGATAATTTCGTTCAAAATTTACTGAATCTGATGTTACAAATTGTAATCGCTTAAGCCATTTTAATGGTCTATTTTTTGTCAAGAATTTGTCAGAAACGCCGGTATCGCAGAATCGAGATATTTTTAATCTATAATAAAAATTACATTTTTTGTGTGTGTGTGTAACGCCCGGTAGGAAGCAGTGCATTATGGTAGGAGGATTGCCAGTTAGCATCCAATTAATAGTCCCTCTCTTTACAAATTTTCTTCCGCTTGTAAAACGTCCTTTAAGGTTAAAATCGAGTAGCGTCATCTATACAAGCATCAGTTTGCTTCAGGTAACACAAAGCTAAAAAAAAATATATATAAAAAAACTGGATTTGAGCCAATAACTTTCCTCACACATTACGAACGTGTTCACCACTACGCTACAAAGCAAGTTCTCCATCTAGCTCGGAAATCATGATGTTTAGTAGTCTATACTGGATACATCGGAGAAAAAAAACAATGGTTTTTTAATACCTAGTTACTAGAAATAAACAAGAGAAGTGGTAAACAGTTACAAAAATGTTACAAATTGTATACATAAAGGAAACAGAAAAACAAGGAAACAGAGAAAATGATACCTAAAAATAACGTAGTACAGTAAGCCACCTTTATGCACTTATGTTTCGTCGGAGTGACATGACCCGGATTCTAACTGGCAACCCAATTCGTTCCTCGATCACCGAAATAGTTCTTTTAGCGCTATGGCCACTCCTCCACCGTGGAGAAACGGCCGTAGCAATAAAAGCGCTACGTCACTGATCTGGGTACGAATTGGGTTGCCAGTTCGAATCCGGGTCATGCCACTCCGACGAAACGTAAGTGCATAAAGGTGGCTTACTGTACTATGTTATTTATAGTGTATGATTTCGCTGTTTGGCTTATTTTCGTCTTTCCTTTATACAATTTGTAGCGACTATGTATATTTATTTAATGGCTACAGAAATCAAAAACAACTTTTTATTCATTTCATTTTCGTTCATTCTAGTCTATCCACAAAGAATGCGAAGAGAAGGTGAAGAAAGATAACCCCGAAAACAAAGAAAAGGAAACGGTAAGTTTAAGTTGATTTTTTTAATGCATTTAAAAAAGGGTTGGATGGGAGCTGTAGAGTTAATAGTTGGAATTAAATTATTCTTTTCACACCAATCTGCTAAAACCTCGTTAAAAAATTGTCTTTCATTGTTTTTTTGTTTTTTTTTTACTTTCTTAATGCGTACCAATTTTCGTGTTTTTTTAGGAACTGATGTTCAACTGTGTTATGTGCAAAATGGAAGTGGTAAGTGTTAATTTTTCGTTGGGTACTTCAGGGACAAGTTTTACTGGAGATAAACGTCTGGCTACCTTTAACATGCCTTTCATTCTGTCCGATTGTGTCGTCAAAGTGTATAATGAATACAGGTTGGAAAATATGTTGAACTTTGTCGTTTTTCTCAGAAATAATTAGCAAACCGTTTAACAGTTTTTAGTAAACGATCAGAACTACTTTACGGGTTCCTACTCGATAGAAGCATCCATTTTCTAGGCCTTTTAAATCTTTCAAGGCCAAATTAGCTCAAATCTCAAGGCTCTATGACAACTATTATTTTTTTAATTGCCAAAAAGTTTTCAGTTTTTTTTTCCAGAATAGGTCTGTAATTTTGCACGTATATTAAAGAGGTCTTATTTTGGATAAGAAAGTTACACTTTAATGTGAAATGCAAAATTTGCTAACAAACTATTTTTTTTTATTTATTTGTCTTATTTATGAGGTACAAAATTTCTATTACGGTGGTAAACTGAGTTTTATCAAGCAATGATAGTGCACTATAAGGCCGCTAAAAATTAATTAAGTGGTTCTCAGGAGTACCACTAAAATAAATTGACGCGAGCGGCGATGTTTTCTTTTTTTTTACGTTTTATCCGTGATTTTTCAGGTACGAGCGTGGTTTTTTTTTTAAACAAACAAAAAACTAAATCAGTGGCTTACATTTTGTCGTGGAGTACAATATCTGCGTTTTAATGCCAGAATCAGCGTGCAACAGTTGCACATTTGATAAAAGTCATTGTTTAGATCCAAGTTTTTAGTTGTGACATGCCTGTGAACTACCCTTAAATTCGTTTCGAGGCGAACATGTGAAAAAAGCAAAGAGCTGATGTGGTGAAAGTGAAAATGTTTGGTGAAAGTGCTCGGAATTTTTTTTTTAGACAATTGTTATAAAAAACGTTTTATGCGCTAAGAAAAAAAAACCATGCGTGCCGCTCCTGAGAACCACGTAATTAACTTCTAGCGGCCTAACCAATTCAAGGCTACTTCAAAGCTGGCAACAAAATTGCTATTTTAAAAGAGTTTGTAAGCACTGAATTTTGGTGGTTCAAATCTAAGACCCGTATTCCGAAAGCTGACTCAATACTTGACCTCAAGTTATGACTCTACTGAGCACGGATTGAAGCCAAGTAGGGATTCCGTATTCCCAACGACGACTCGTACTTGACTTGTGCAAGAGATCTCAAGTCAAGCTTAGCGGAGCACGAGTTACAGAATACCAAATAAGTTTCTTAGAAAAGTCCTACAGAGCAGTGACACGACGTAGTATTATTGTGTATAACTCTATGCTGGAACCTTAATGGGTTAGCTGCAAGGGGCACTGCAGAGAGAAACAGAAGGGCATCATACTGAAGCCGATGCTGTGAAGAGTAATTTCTTAGACCTAAAACCTTAGACGTTATGTTAATCTTAAGAAATCCGCTCTTCCGTTGTTTTCCCTCCATTTTTATGTAGCGCACCTTGTAGTTATGCCCTCCAAAACCCATACTGGTGCCAATATGGCGGCAAATGTTACTGCTCTATAAGCTTTCGTAGGAAAACATATAACACGCACATTCCCGACAAAATACGGTACTAAGTCCGTGTAAACACGCATACAAGTCGATAATCAAGAACAATAAACCGTTGTGGAGGCATTAGTGTTAACGCTATTGGTTTTATGAAAATAATAACTGAACGAGCACGAATGGAACAGCGATACCGAAAGTGAAAGTGTTACCGCCCTCTGCTGACGAAATACAACACTATGCAGACGGCAAAATCCGCTTGCTACGCGTGCTTACTTTTCGTAAACATCCTTATATAATTCTTGTAATTAAATATAAATAAATGCCTTTACACTGAACTGAAAGTTGAAATGTTACTTCTTAGGCTAGAAAATAATAATTTTATCTGCATTAATGTACAAGGTCCGTCGATTTTATTAGTGTCTTTATTCAAAACTTTAATTTTTTCCTTTCATGTGCAAAACTCTATAATAAATATATCGGTAATTCTCACAGGTATTCTTTTTAACTAAAATAAGTTCGTCATGTTTATGTAAAAAGAGGCATAAAACACAAAACTTAAGAATTTACGAATTTATGTGATTGGTGCCTGCCTCCATGTTAGCTTTCCTGTATGACCCAGTTCTGCTACATTAGTTCAAACTTATGAAAATATTGCAGACGCATTTTTTTCCCCGTCGTAGCGGTTTGGCACAGTCGCTTAAACCAACGAAAATTTTGCGAAAGCTATCGCGTGGGCTGTACGAATAATAGTGAAAGCGTTTCTTGTCCTTTATGAAGAAGAAACAAGAAAAATAATTAACAGCAAGCAATTTAACACAAATACAGCTTACATTAAGCCAATACTGGTACACACAATTATATGAACGCAAACGTTAGAATATTAAGCTATTTATTAGAAATCTTTAAAATCTAACTAAAAAAAATGTGGACCACTGAAAAATATTTACGGAACTAAAACACCAAAGTTGGGTGTTGGGTGATGACAACTTAAAAAGCCGTCTATCATTTATATATAATATTTTGTATTTACGTTTCAATTCTTGAGCTGTTATGTTAATACAGACTTCCTTTTTATGCTTGTATTGCCATCTACTCATATTGCAAAGATTGATTTTGTATAAGCCAGGGATTCATAGTGTACTGTGACGGTATACTATTGTTTACCATGGAAATAAAATTAAAAAAGAGAAAAACTAGCGGCAAATACATGACAAATACGAATTTATTCTGTGAGTTTGCTATCAGTATATACCTTAACATATACACTTGCATACTACTTTGCTCTCTGCACTCCAGCCAAAAGAATATGTAGCTGTTGTTGTCTACCACGTGACGAAATGCCCACCGCACACGGAAAACCTAGTAATCGTCACCGCAATTGCCCCGCCATGCGTAGGGCTGTCAAAATGCACAATGGATTAGCAGCGAAGCCGCTTCTTGCTTAAGGGGAGACTTGAGCATACCTCGTACATTTCTCGAGATTCCGTGCTTGAAACTTGAAATGCACAATGGTTTAGCAGCGAAGCCGCTTCTTGCTTAAGGGGATACTTGAGCATACCTCGTACATTTCTCGAGATTCCGTGCTTGAAACTTGACTTTGAGCATCGGTTGAGGTCTGAGTTTTCATTTAGAATACCATTCTCAAGTAAGGGTTTAAGCTACTCAGGATTGGAGTCAGTGATTGAGTTAAGTAAGGTTACAGAATACCATCGCGTACTTAAACACGTTCTTGAGCTTCAAGTACTAAATCAGCGTTCGGAATACGGGCCTAATAAGGATTTTCAACTTATTCAAAGCTCTGTACGAATCCTGTTCTCAAGTGTTTCGTTCATATTCACGCACAGACATTGGAAATTCTGACATGTATACGTACCAAGGCTCTTATTAATATGGTGCGTATGTTTTTGTAATGCTACATGTTTTGATATTTTATTTTTTCTTAGGTCAAAGAAGACGTTCTCGATTTCGACAAACTCACAGCATCCATTGACAAATACGTGGTAGAAGATGTAAGTTTATGAATCCATGATAATTAACGAATGATTTAATGGTTAACAACAGAACTCACGCGAAGAGGAATGATATTTTTGTTTGTTTTTTTTATTTTATCTCCACTTTAAACTTTATCACCTATCATTTTTCTTTATGCAGAAACGTGCCCAAGTGAAAACCGCCGTAACTGACTGCAAACCTCAATACGAAGGGGCTTCAGAAAATAAGGTAAGCATCGCTTGGAAATGAGTAGATTTTTAATGGATAGGCTTTAATGCATAGGTTTTTATTGTGTGCGCGGCGTATCTTGAGTCCTGGAAGTATTTTATGATCGGCTACGTCTTCCTGGAGGGAGCGGCTTTAATCGACGGCCGCCGTTGTTTTTGTAATCATTTTGGATATCAACAAGGCACTCTGCTACCAAAATCGTACAATCGATTATTTGTGTTCGTTTTGCAGTGAATCAAGATAAGTCGCGCACACTTTAATAAAGGTTTTTAATGCATAGGTTTTTAATGCGTAGGTTTTAATGCGTAGGTTTTAATGCACATGTTTTAATGCATAGGTTTTAAATGCATAGGTTTTAAATGCATAGGTTTTTAACGTATAGGTTTTGTAGAGTTTGGAACTGGAATACATGCCTAGCAGTAAACATACTAGGAACTCAGTGCTATTTCACTCAATAGCGCCTAGATGGCGTCACGGATTTTTTGATCACTCGGTGCCTTCAGAGAAAAATCACTTCTCGTACCTGGCCAAGTTTGCCTTCCTTGCATCCCAAAGATTACTCAGTAAATATTGACAGTGCCAAATTATAGGCCTAATTACGCAAGTGTGCACTGTTAAAAATTCTCTTATTTTAATGTCGGATTTTACGGTAGTGGAGTTTTTTTTAATTTTTTTTTCTCGACAATCTCAGCTAAGAACTCCTGAGGGCTGGATTCAGCTAGACTCGTTGCCTCTTTATTATACGACGTGGACCGTAATTTTGCCGTACAAAAACCTGAAATTAACAACCATTTCTTTGGAAACAAAAAAATTTCCAGTTTTATTTTTTACTAGCATCGTACCCGGCTTCGCCCGGGGAATGGTTTGACCCGTGGTTGTTTCCCAGTATTTGCTCGTCGGTGCTGCCTGATCGTTCACTGCAACAGTCGATTTTTGTTTGTGAACACTCCTCCTTTCCGCCAATCCTCTCCCTCCCCTCTACCCCGTCCTCTCCCTCTCCTCTTGGTTTCCTTCCCCTTCTCCTCTTTGCTATACATAGTTGAACACGTACCCGGCTCCCGAGGTTGTTTGTTTGTTCTCATCTAGGTTCAGTTAATGCGTAATCGTATGCTTAATGGTGACAGCTCACGTTGCCCCCCCCCCCCCCCCGCCACTCCCAGTCTTTTGGTGTGGCTTAAGCGATGCGTACCGTGTTAAATAGAAGTGTGCATGACGTCATGTAATCTTTAGATATACCTACAGGAAGGCCAAACTAGCCTTACGCGAAGTAATTTTCTGTAAGGTATGGTGTAATCAGAAAATTCACACAAGTTCCCCAGCATTTTTACGTGGATGGCTCCTCTAATCCCAAATTTTCCTAAAACTAGCCACAACCTTCCTACTGTGACTAAGTTAGTTAGTGTAAATTTTATTTTATAATTGTGCTAAATTGAAGAATTAAAATCAATTTCTGTTTTTTTTTTCTTTGCAGGTTAAGGCATTTTATGAATGTTACGGACCCAAATTGTACAAAGAGGTAAGATCATGTTGATCTCTATTTACGATAAGTGATCAATCTGGGCTGGAAATTTACGAGGATGAAATTCCGTAATTTGCACTCCTATAGTTTGTCAAAGTGTGTTCAGGGGTAACTCTAGGGGCGCAAAAATTTTCGATCTTTATTTCAGACGGAAAGAAAACTGACAACAAAATAACCATTCGATGGTTTCAGTTTTACCATAACTGAATCAGTTTCCGGGAAGCTGAAAAGTGTGTCACATCAAAAACCAAAACTGGTAGGAGGAACCACCAAGTTCCGAATTGTTCGGTCCTTCAAAGGAGTGATATCAACACACCAAAACGTTCGCCAACTTAATCGCACCGACTGATAGTTTGAAAGTTAAATGAAAACTTAGAACACTGCCACTTTCAAGTTTTCATTGAACGACCAAAGAATTGTTCGATGAGATTAACTTGGCGAATGATTTGGTTTGTTGATATCACTCGGAACCAGGCTTACCAGTTGGTCGATAATTATCGAATTAGTCGTTATTTTCTTTCCAAATCGTTAAAAGTCGATAAAGTTCTGTTATGTCGATAAAAGTCCATAAAATTAAGTTATGAAATACATATATTGCAAAAAGTCACATTACCGTATTATTATTTTTTTTAATATTGGCGATTTGTCGTGGTCTCCACGCGAAAGCAGTTATAAAACGTGAAGTTACGGTTTCACTTCGAAAAACAAACTCTTTGAGTTGCTCTACAGCATGAATTGAATGGTGCCCCGAATTTTCGCGTTACCGCTACCGGAGGTACCATTGTGGGCAAGTTTTTTTGTATTTTTTTTTGGGGTGGGGGGGGGGGGGGAGGAATATTTCGTTCCCTGTAATCAGAAGCTTTAACGAGCCAAGTTTAGAACTTTATTTGGAGGGGGGGGGAGGAATCAGCGGTACAAACCAATTGTTTTGCTTTTTTTGATAACCACCGACCCTACGTTATCACGTATCTTGGTGACTGTTGCTTGCAATTACGGTTTTTCATTTTTTCACTTCGTGTATGTCTGACGAGGTCTTATTCAATAGATATTCGGTCGATATTTAGTCGATATTGTTACGATGGAATGGTCGATAATTTCGATATTTTTGTGTGTAAGGACCTCTGGCAACCCTGTATCACTCCTTTTGAAGGGCCGAACCATTCGGAATTTGACGGTCCGTTTTAGCAGTTTCGGTTTTTGATATGATATCACCTTTTTTTTTAAATTGTTAATTAAGACTAAACGTAGCTATCCAGCAGATATGTAATAATGTGTCAAACTGGCCCTGTTTTACCTACATGAACTAAGAATTAAAGTAATTAATATCAAGGACATAAAAAAAAGTTGTACACTGGGAATACTTTATGACTTTTTTTTATTATTATTATTTTTTGCCATTGTTATTATTGATTATTATTTATTTACGTAGTTTGTCGATACACTGGTTGCTTGTGACATTTTTGCTGCATACCTTTATTATAGGCTGTTGCTAGGCAACCAGTTGATGGCAAGGTTTGAAAGCAGAGACAGTGGCAGTTGACAATGTATAGTCGGATGAAGGTTCCCGTATTATGCACAATTCTACTGTGTTAGTGGCTTAGTTTAACAGAAAATAAATTAAAGCAGTATTTTGGCGGTAGAAAGTTTATTTAATGTCTTTTTTAAATCAATTTTATTAAATCCCACTAATGATTATTTTCTTTCTTTCCACAGATCTGCCCACAATAAAAATCTGGCCTTCAACTGTTATCTGCGGAGAGCTATACAAACAAAATAACGACCGTGATCAATCTAATTATAACGATCACCACTGACTATTTGCTCATTTATTTCCCATGTTATTAAGATTAATTATTACTCCTTTTTAAGCACTGCTGGTCGGTTTCGCTTCATCATTTTAATTAATTAATTAATTAATCTTGTTAAGTAGTGATATTCTTCTCATTCATCGTTTTACAAGTTCCTTGATTGTCTTTTTTATTATTATTTGTCTATTTTATATGATCAATTTACTCTTTAATGATTGTAAAACGCATTTGCGATAAAAATAAAACTTTTGGACAAATATTATTCATTGTCGTTATGTTTACTGTGCAATGAATACGACTGAGAACATAGGATTAGAGTAGAAATGAACCCATGAAGCAAACTACACAGTACAGTGATATTAAGCAACCCAAGAACAGATATGTATAGTGTGCGCGGCGTATCTTGAGTCCTGAACTTATTTTGTGATCGGCTACGTCTTCCTGGAGAGGGCGGCTTTAACCGACAGCCGCCAATGTTTTTTGTAATTACTTTGGATATCAACAAGGCACTCTGCGACCAAACACGTACAATCGATTATGTGTGTTCATTCTGGGGCGAACTCAAGACAGGCCGCAGACACTATAAGTGCCTCTGGTATTCCCGAAATACGAATCAGATACTACGTCATAATTTTCAGGATATATTTGAAGCAAGGGGAGGATAGGGGATAAAGTTAATACGAGGAATATGTTTTGCCCCTCCCCACCACAAAAAAAATGGAACGGGACTGTAAACCAAAGCAATACCGATAACAAGAACAGCCACTGTTTAGACGAAATAAGGTTCAGTACTGATAATAAATACTAATCACATGAAAAAGGGGACTGCTGTCCTCAAAACAAAACTAAAGCAAAAAAAAAAATGAAATTGGCCAGAAAACTAGATTGGCTTTTCCATCCCACAATCCCATAATTCTCTAAAAAAAAAAAAATAGATTCACTAATTTGGACCGAAAGATGTGATGTCTACCCCAAAACAAAAATTGTTAAGGACTCCCGCCAAGCCCTTCGGCAGTATGAAGTCGTGATATCAAACACCAAGCTCTTTTGCCAACTAAGACTTCAAACGTTAAATGACATAATTGAAAATTTCGCATTGAGCGTGCAGTTTTTATATATTTCGTTTAACCTTCGAACTATTACTCGGTGGGATTAGCTTGGCAAAAGAGCTTGGCGTTTGATATCACGACTTCACAAGGCCGAAATTTTGGCGGGAATCATTAACAAGTTTTGTTTGGGGATAGATGAGACATTACTGGGTAGCACCAAGTGGAGTTTTGTTTGTAATTGACCTGTTTGTTCATTTCTTTTATTTGTGCCAGTGAGCAGGCAACAGTTCTTAAAGTCAAATTATAGTCAAATGTGGAAAGTAAGTACTACCTTAGGCACGGCGTGATCGGAAAATCACAAATAGAACCTCTGGCGCCGTCTGGCTGTGATCAACTGCACAACTAATTTTCTTCCTGGCATATTGAAACATTTCTGCTCGGTGAAGACTGTCTTCCGAGAGTTACAGATCTCAGCAAAGCAACACATGAGGTGCACTGCAGTACATAATGGTGTGCTGGAACAAAGAGATGTACCATAACAGTGGCGCAACTATAGTTGTGTAGGAAGGGGGGAGGGGGGCAACACTAGAAATTTGGCCGAATGGTGTGGAGGGAAAAACCAACAACAGCTGGGGGGGGGGGGGGCAGACGGAGCGCAGAGCCCCAGAGTTAGCTATCTCATTTTTTTTATATTTTCCGATTTTTACAAGCCTTAAAAAAGCGACGTTTTGGAAACGTTTTTATAAAATCAGTTTTGCTGACTGCAATGTACGGTATACGTATAAAAACATTAGTAATGTAAATCTTTTACATTTTTTTCGTAACTAAATGCTTATTTTTTAAGCACTCCTGATTCTTTGTCAGAAATGTTGGTCATTTTAAGCGAATATACAGTTCGTAATAATTGTCTTACTGTTTGATCTTTTCTGATTTTTGTGATGTCAGTACGTCTGAGCATGATCTTAAACTGCACAGGCATTCCAGTCCAGCAAAAAAACAATGTCTGTTAGAATCCTTTACTTTTTTAACAGTTGTAAACACAAAAAGAACGAAGTTGAGTTAAATTGAATTAATTTACGAATTACAGAAACTATTTCTAATTTCTCCATTTGTTACCTTGTTATTTTGAGATTTGAGGGAGAAACAGTAGAAGCACAAATTAGCTAAGACGAAAGTTGCGTCCTCGTCCTCGAAATGCAGCCATATGGTGGTATATCACTGTACCCAATTGCTATTGTTCAAGTTCTATCTTAAATTTGAATGAAATTCTGTGGCAGTGGCTCACTAGTTGTTTTTCTGTTTTTGAGCGTCTAAAAAATTCAAAAATAGAAATGCAAAAAGTGACTTGGCCAATTTGCCAAATAAGTCTTAGAAATCATACAGAGGGGTGAACCGGCCCTCTGCCCCCCCCCCCCCTCTAGTTACGCCACTATATCACATCATCTTCAGAGAGTGCAGTGTCAAATTCTCCTAAATCTACTCTTAATTTAAACACAGAAATCAAACACATGATTCGTGTGCATCCAGTAGGCTTGAAGGGTTCTAATCTCAATTTGCAACGGTCCATGTTTATTTGTATATACCAATTTTTCATTCTAGATTTCTGCACATGCTGGGCGGTAAAATAGTGCATACCTTCATTTGCCATCTTTTATTGACAATTGTTCTTATGCTTTCTGAAAAGATCACAGTGAAAAGACCGAACCGGAGTTTTCTGCTTCTGTAATTATACAGATCTACGCTTTTCTGAATGGTCGTTGACAAACAAACCACAAATCTATATAGTATATCTCACCTAGAGCACGCTGTTTGTATTATGCCCTTATTAAGGAAATGACGTAACCTTCGTTAATCGTCGGGCTTTTACGGAAACACGAAGCTGCTTCTCGGCAGAATTCGGGAATAGTTACGCCCGTTTTAGGGCAATGACGTTACTTTCGTGAACCGTCGGATTTTTACGGAAACACGAAGATGCTTCGCGGTTAGGGTACGTTTAATTTGGTGTATCAGCAACATAAAAATGATGCTAGGCGTAATACGAAATACCAACTGCCGAAGCGAACGAAATTACAGGATGGCTGACGAAATGTGGTGGGGGATAATATCGCTATCCCAAATAAGAGCGCGTTTACGCAACGACTCGCCTATGCATTCTCGCAGCTAGAAGCAAGAAATGATCTGAAATTCCAACATGGTGGCGGGTTTGGCTGCGGGGGCTCACAACATAAACAGTCAATAATGTGAATTCAACAGCGATTTGGAAAATGGTTTCGTCTAGAGGAATTTATCTTATTGTCACGGATTACAAGACTGGAAGCATTTCTTCAAACGATGACGGCTTTAGCTAATCCCTGCACCTTTGCATTCGCGGTTAAATTCTAGCTGCATTCGCGATTAAATTGAGTAAACGTGCCCTAAGAGTTAAACATCGTAAACCAAACTTAAAACATAAACAAATAAACATAAAACTAAACACCGTAAATCAAAATTAATTCGTAAGTCGAAAGTCGAAATCGTAAAACCGAAATCGAAACCGTAAAACGAAATTCCTTCAGAGAATCGTTTTGTGGAAAGAAACACAAATTCTCTGACCGAATTCCACTCGTGCTTCTATGAAATTAATAATTCGAGCGTTTTAGTATACTCAACTCCTTCTCAACAATCTCACTCAACCTTCGATTCCTGCTAAAATACATAAATTATCGATATCATAGAAGCACTCGTGGTATTATAGCCGAGAATTTTTGTTTTCTTTCCGCAAAACGAGGACGATGCCGACTTAGACTGCAAAGAGCCAAGTTAATCGCATCAACCAATAATTCGAAAGTTAAATGAAAACTAGAACATAGCTAGCTACTGCTTGCGGCAGCAATCTTCAAGTTTTCATAAATTTTAACCTCCAAAGTATTGTTTATTGCGATTAACTTGGCTAATAGGATAAACCTTGGAGGCCTTTCCCTGGTTGAATGATATCACTACTTTCAAAGGCCGACGCCCTTTTTGGAAACTTGGCGGCTTCTCTTATGCCTATTTTGGTTTTAGGTGGATATCACAACTGTCATATGACTTGGAATGTACAAAAGTTCACATGGTCTTATCGCCACCTCTTCCTTTTTTCTGGAGGAATTTTCTGTCTATACATTTTCTCATTTGTCATTGTTCAAATAGCCGTTACATCGGCCAAAGGACACGGGTTGGTTTATTGTTGTAGGGTTTGCTGGGACGTGCCACAGTTTTCCCCTAAGCCAACTCCACAGTCAAGGAACTTACAAAGTAACGTGTAGCTGGACTAGTCAAGGGGTTCCGGGAATTCCAAGTTAAAGGCCGGTTGCCACCAAATCAGCATTGCAGCGTCTAGGCCTACTGAGTTCTCTCTCGCAGGAATCATAGGAATGCACAAAGGACAACTTTTAAACGCAATAAACAAGCCACGTGACTCCAAAATAATGAGTAAAAATTTGGTACGCCCTCGTTCACCTGGACACAAGCTATACAAATTAACGATACTGATGTCACTACACGGAAAAATATAAAGAAAATCCTCTGGTGCCATCTAGTGACCACTAATATCATTAATCTTTACAGCTTGTTTCCAGGTGCACGAGGGCGGACCACATTTTTACTCAATAATTAAGGAGAGAGAACTCGATAGGCCTAGATGCTGCAATGCTAAGAATGTCAAGAATTCTCCTCTATGCTGTCCTAGATTCTATAAATCTGGGCTGAACACCTGAAATGGAACATGGCGAAATCATAAAACTTTCAAGATAGTGAAATGTGGCTGGGACAGGGAGTGATTAGGAAATTACAAATGTAATCTCTGATATCCTAGAAGTTCCTGATATCCTCAATGTAGTAGGTTCTTCCAGTCAACAATTCTCTTAAATCTATGATATCCTAGATTCAACAAATCTGCGCTGGACGCCAGAAAAGACACATGGCAAATTCAGTAAATTTTCAAAATTTTCAAATGTGGCTGAAACTAATATACTTATCGTATTGCAGTGGTGACATTACAAGAAACTAGCTAGGGTGGGGAAATACCGGGAATTTTGCGTCGGTAGCCTTACCCATGGTAGAGGAAAAGAAAACACGTTAATTACAGATCGCCTCCCTCCCACCCTTATTCCTACCAACTACCCATATCACTGCAACGCAGAGTAGAGTATATAGGTAGTGCTGCGCTTTCACTGACAATGGTAAACATTATAGGTAGAAACTAATACCTGCTTCTAACGATTTACCACCAGATGGCGCTGTCGAGTAAAAGGAAGAGCAAAGCATCACGGAGGTCGAAACTATAAGCGTTACTAAAACTAAAGTATTCATGACAAGAATATAAAATTAAGCACATAATAACATGAATGGCTGATCAACTTTTATTTTTTTTTAAGGCCAACATTCAATTTTAAAACTGGCTGCAGTTTTGAGTGCAGCGAAGTATAATGCATGGTTTGTGTTCCGAGAAGTGTGATGAACGGCCGCTCAGGCTGAATCTTTTTCGGCGGTTCACATTTCTTGTAACGTACTGAATACGGTTTGAAACTTTGAATCGAACTCAATACGAGTTCTCCCACGCACGAGTATTTCGTAAATTTCCGAAGGTATTGTCGCATGGTAACGATGTTGCCATTTTTTATTTCACGTTTCGCCCCAAGCACCTGACACGTGCTGCCTTCTGGTGCCGTTAATGAAATCAGGTATTATTTTATTCCATGTTTTCCGAAAAGTGTCACTCACTACCTAATTATCTATACCCTGTTGCAACCCTTCAGCTGGTTTCTCAAACTTAATGAGACGATCGAGACAAATATTGCTTTTATTTTACACGGGATGCAGCATTTTCAGCAGTTTGCTACATGCAAGTCACTCATTTTACTGCAAGACATCCAAAAAGAAGCAGCACCTTGGCAGATCAGTACAAATGGAGTTACGTACCGTGATGCAGGAAAAAATGGCGACTGCTGACTGTAGGCGATTGTCGTAATCGCTCATATTGCTGAAAAACCTTAAGGTCGTGGGTTTACTAGCAATAAAAATGATCAAATTGAATTTTATGGATCTGTCTTAATAAGGTTCCCCTTTCCAGTCACCAAACCAAACACCTCTCAAAATCCTTCTCTCAATTGACTGATCCAAAAATAAATCACTTTCACCAAACCATTCAGTCATCGAGGACGAGAATTCGAGTAAGTTTCTGAATAAACACCGGATGTTACACCGGAAGTCCTTCGCTTCTGCTCGTTCTAAAATCCGTAAAAATAGGTCCTCTCATCCATATCACGCCAACGCGTCCCGCTGTAGGCGTGAATCTGTGTCAAATCCTGTCTATTTAAATTTCGGGATTTATTGATGCTTGAATTACATGCGAAATAATACTCTCGAGAAGAAGGTCGCCACATCCAGTAGAAGTCATTCAATATAACGATAAAAAAAATGTGAAACCTTGGAATTGACTATGTAGCACACGTTTTCACTTCGTCATCCGTCGTCCTTGGGTGACATGATGGGTGACATTCTACATCCTTACTCCGCAAAATTTAAATTTAAGCTTTACAAACGTTTATAAAGAGTGATAGATTTATTTATTACACTTCACGTTCACTTTCATCGTAAATGGCTTCTTACTTTTTCGCAGCGTTGTTGGCGGTTGCCATGGCAACGGGATTCGCTCAAGATAACGTAAGTTTGAATTAGCCTTAATATTTTGTATTTTTTCGATGAAAGAAAGTGAAGTGACTTAACAGTACAGTGAACTAACAGGACTTTTTTAGCCGTCGAATTCAAAAATATTAAGATTTAAGAATTTCACTAGATGATTTTAATTTGACGATGAAACTGAAATAACTATTTTTTTTCTAAAAAATTCGGTTTTTTTTTTGGTTGCTTAAATGAAAAGGAAATAGTAAAATTAATAGCCCCTTTTACTGCTAAAGTTATTCGGGAGGAGGAGGGACAAATTTGCTAGGCAATTCCTAGGATCTGTATATTACAGGAAGATCCATGTGATTGAGTCATTATAACGAACTGTTTTAAGACTCGAAAATGCAAAAAGAAAAAAAAAGAAATTTTTAAATTCTGTATACATATAATAATAATAATAATAATTTATTACGAGATGGTCTCCGAAACTCTTAATGAGAGTGTATGGGTTACATTGGATACATTTGTGGATTACAGTACGATAGTGTTACGATTGGGACATACATTGGGTTCCATCGAACGTGATTTTGAAATGCACTCTATTGTCGTAGTGTCTGGTTTCGCTATACGCAGTTGTTATCCTGAAGGAATGCCACTACAGCATAGTTCAATAGCGATAATTTTCCTCCTTCGTGACTATCGAACTGAAAAACAACGAGATCTTGGACGAGATGTTTTTGTCAGTTTGGGAATGCAATAAATGATTGAGAAAAATTATCACTGCTAGAGTGGCCTTTGTAGCGGGAATAAAACGTAGCAATAAAAACAAGATGGAGGGACTAAAGTAAACAAATAATCACTGATAATACCATAAGTTATCAATTATCGTTGGCATTACCAAATGTAATACATTGCCTACCAAAAAAAAAATGAAAGTTAACGATGATTTTTATCAAAACCAGTGCAAATTTAGGCTGACATTAAATTAAAGGTACATGCATCCATGTTGGCTTTCCTGTATGACTCAAGTTTTGCGACATTAGTTCAAACGTATGTAAATGTTGCCAACACAGTCACTGTCTTGTTTGTTTTTTCGTGCGAGATGATTTTGCGACATTAACTCTAACATGTGTAAATGTTGCAAACGCTATTCTCAACGGGTCGCACGACATACCGGAAGTATTTATGTCCCTTTAACTTCTCGGGTATTAAGTAGCACGAATGTTAAAAAAAAACGTAGATAATTCATTAATTTACTATATGTCCCTCATGGAGTATTTAGTGTGGGAATCTTTATGAAGATAATTCGGTTTATTCGCAAAATTCATGGCCTAACAAGGAGATTCCTAAAGTGATTCCTATTTCATCACATTTAAACTTCAATTCATTTATTTCGTATTAAACTAAACATATTGGACTAAAAAAAAAAAATACTAGTCTCTCATAGTGAGCGTAGGATTCATGACATTAATACTTCTTTTAAATTTTTGTTTATTTCAGCAATGTTACAAGGCAGAACTCGGGGTGAGTACAAACAGGAAAGATAAATCAATCCTAAAGAATAAGGAAATTTTAAACAGATGGTGTATTGTGTGCGCGGCGTATCTTGAGTCCTGGAAGTATTTTACGAGCGACTACGTCTTCCTGGAGGGGGAGGCTTTAACCGACGGCCGCCATTGTTTTTGTAACCATCTTGGATATCAACAAGGCACTCTGCTGCCAAAAACGTACAATCGATTATCTGTGTTCGTTCTGCGGCGAACTCAAGATAGGCTGCGCACACTTTAGTTTAGAAGGAAGTTTAGTAGCTAGCAACAAAGTTTGGATCGCAAACGGAGTAGAAAACTGGAGTACGTTTTCCCAACATTGCTAGGGGCTGTGACAGTACTCACGCTATTGAACAGTTCCATGTGTAATTAGTTAAGGATAGATTTGCACGTAATTAGGCCAGGGTTGAGTTTTTTCTGGCGAAAACAGTTTTTTGCCGGGACAGTGGCAAAAACATGTTTTTTTCCCCAGTTATTACCGGCTAAAACTGGCAAAAACCAGCAAGACACTTCAAACGCTTATTTTCACAGTAAAAGAAATTCTTCTCACAATATCTCTGCAAATTTTCGACAGTCAGTGACGTTTTCAAGGGGAGCTCTTTATAATATGCCTATATTTGATTATCTTATAGGGCGCACTTTTTTTTTTTATTTCACTTCAAGCTGATTTTTGCGGTTCACCAACACCGTGGCAAAACCAGCCACTTGGTGGCAAAAACCAGCTAACCCTGAATTAGGCCTATTTTTCGGTTGTTCAATTCGGGTCACCGAGTAAATTCCCTATGCAAAATTACCTAAAAAAGCCAAAATAGGTCAAGCATGTAAAATCACAAGCCCTTTGCGACATCTATATCTGTGATCTTCTGAACTATCAATTTTCTCATTAGAATCTTTGTAAGGGTTGTTCCTGCAGCTCAACCCTTCGTAAATCCAGCTAACCCTAGTAAATTATGTAGAAAAACTACTTTTCACGCTATCGACTTGAATCACCTAACCTGTTATTCCCTTTTTTTGTTACGATTCAGAAAATCATAACAAAAACCTGCACAAACGCTTATTTATTTTTAAAAAGAATTATTTAAACATGTAAAATTGCTACTCACAGCCATGGTGAGGCAGCCGCCATATGAGAGGTGGGAGCGCAACAAAAAAAAACCTAATTTCTACCAGAACATTAGTAAACGGAAATTATCTCTCGTTACTACAGTTTAGGTGGACATGATTTTGGTTGCAGTTTCTGATATATGTATGTATTGCAACAGCGAGCGTGGCAGCTCATGCGAGGCATGTAATTTTAAAAAAATGACCATCATTCCCCCTTAAAATATTTGTTTTCGTTTTTTTCCGGTAAAGTTTGCAAATTAGGGAAAAATTTTGCTGTTCACGAAAATGATGGACATTTTTTTTTAATTACGTGCCTTAATTGCTCGCGCTGCCGAGCTCTCTGCGTCTAAACATACAATATGTTCACCGCAACCAAAAACTTGTCTACCTAAGCAGAAGTGTGAGAGAAAATTTCCGTTCACTAATGTTCTGGTCGAAATCAGGTTTTTTTGTTGCGCTCTCATCTCGCAGTATGGCGTCGGCGTCACTATGGCTGTGAATAGTGTTTTAACATGTTTAAATAATTCTTTTTAAAAATCGTTATGATGTTCTGAACCGTAACGACGAAAGGAATCACCAGGTACAGATGAATTAAGTCTGTACCGTGAAAAGTAGTTTTTGTAGATAATTACCGTAATAAGTTGGTTGCGAGCTGTAGAAAGATAGCGAAAAGGTATGTTGGCAAGGTAACGTCCGTCGACCAAGTTATGAGTCGTATTAACTCGCGACAATACGGCAAAGACCTGCTGAAAATAAACAGTTTTCCTACAGACTCTTGCACTTTTATTGTTGACTTTTCGCTAGCTCGCAGCAGAGCCTAGTAAATTGAAATTTTGAAAAGAGCCTTCCTCGAAAATGAATCAACCTTGCTTTTGGTTTCTTACTGGCGGGCGGCTGTATCAAAATGTACCCAAACGATGGCTACCCATTACCAAATAATCAGCGTGCAAATCAATTTTTTTTAGAAGCATAGTTGCATATGCAACAGCAGTAATGCATTTTCAATTCTGCAGAGATGATAATAGTTACTATAAAAACATTCGGAATCAACGCATAGAAAAGTTTAAAATGATTTCACGAAAATAGCATGTCAATCGGCTGAACGGTGTTGTATAGAAGATCTGCTTTAAAAATAGAGAACAAGTGCTTAGTCTAAACAAGGAATGAATAGAGGACAGAGTTAACACTTGAAGAATTTTTCCCTTCACGCCCCCAGGGGATACAGCAGTTGTATTTTTGCAGTATAATGAGACCTGTATTTGCTTAATTAGGCCTATACATTTCATTAATTAAGCCTGTAATTTGGATTAGCATATATTTACAAAGCGATCTTTAAATATCTAGAAAGACCAAACTTGTCCTAATACGAGAAGTATTTTTTTTCTCGGACAGGGAGGGATTAGAAAATCACACGTGTATTCCCCATTGCCTCTATGCGGTGTATTGAACTAACAGGTTTCTTCCAAACGCTTCTCATCCATATACGACAAAGAACTTTAGACAAATAATTTCTCCAAAGACTTTCTCCCATGCCATCAGATTTTTATATTAAACATTTTTCATTATCGCATTTTAATTTTCATTATCGACCTGAATCTCTGTTAACGAAAATACATGGTCGATAAATGAAAATTAAATTTCACGGAAAACATTTTTCATTTCGGAGTTTAATTTTCATTATCGGTTGTCGAATTTCGGAATTTGTAAGAATTCAAATTCCTGTGGAAAGCAGTAAACCGAACTCTCGTTAACAAAAAAATAAATCTGTATTACAGGAAGTGTGGGTTACAAGTGTGTTGCCTGTTAACGGAAATTGATTCCCCGCGAATGGAAAACCATTTTTCGTTAACGGGAAGCGAAGGTTCGATAATAAAAAATACTAGTTTCGTTAATGAAAACTACTATTTTCGATAATGGAAAATACTAGTTTCGGTAACGGAAAATGCTAGTTTCGATAATGAAAAAAACCTAGTTTCGATAATGGGATATCATTTTTCCGTTAACGAAAATTGAATTTCTGTTAACGGGTATTCAATTTTCGTTAACAGAAATGATTTTCATGTGATTGGATAATATTTTTTTGTTCCCTTTTGACATGATGTTTCAATCAATTTATTTCACATAATCGGAATTTCCGTTACCAACGAATGAATTTCTATGATGTGCAATTATGATTACTTGTCGATAATCAAAAAAAATGCTTTGTCAAAAATTAAACACAATTTTTATTATCGGAATTTTATTTTCCTTATCGACCATGTATTTCCGTTAACGGATTTCATAGCGATAATGAAAATAAAATGCGATAATGAAAAGCGTTTGATAAAAAAAATCTGATGGCGTGCCATAATATGACTGAGATAAATACATTTTATAATCATTAATTCAATGTAGGTCTACATAATATTTTTTTTTAATCCAAACTTGCGGTGATTGAACGTCGAATGGCGGCTAGGTTGCGCTAAAAACCTGCTTTGTAATCGATTGTAACCGGAAACAAGGAGGCGTGCAGCTACTCCCGCCATCTATGAGCGTGAATATGAACTATTCCTTCTGTCGTTAGGGCCAGTCGAGATAAAATCGCGTTGGGCTTCTACCGTGCCGAGCCGGATCGAGAGCTCTTCCGTTTTAGGCTAAGGGAATGTAGCTTTTCTTGAATGAGTAGCGTCGTACGAAGAACTCAGGACCATCAGCGAGCATTCGTTTAATAAAAGGAATTTTAAAAAGCCAACTTTCCTGAAATTAAAAAAACTCTTGGTCGAAATAATAACTGAGAATGCGTGCCAATTTGTTTTGATATTTAGTCCTGTCTTAAGTATACTTCAATTTATATATTTTGTAGACTACCCGAAAATTTTGCCAAGACAGAATAGCACAACAGAAGCCAGCAACGAAGGCACTCGAAGATGTAAGTGATATACTTTTAGGGGTAGCGCTGCTTCAATCTGGCTTTTGATTTCCATGATTTAATTTTTCAAGTTGTGTCATGTAAGGAAGAGTTTTTTTTTGTTATTTTTTACGAAATTTCCTTTTTTACAGGAGAAAAGGTGGAACTGTGAAATGTGCAAGTTGAAAGTGGTAAGCACCTCTAATTTAATTTTAATAAGAAAAAAAACTGGCCTAAAATGTTTAGTAGGCTATATTTAATGTCGGTCGATTACAGTCATACACCAATTTTTGACAGGAAAAGCAGTAATAAAAAAAAACTGTATTTAAAATTTAATTTTAATTTCAGTTTCACCACGCCGACGATGACTTGAATTTCACGAAACTTGATGAAGTGATCAACACATACGTCGTCGAAGGAGTAAGTGAACGTTAACTCGATTTGTTTCGTTTTTTTTTTCTTTTTTAAAGGAGAGAACACTGAAGGAAAATTTAAAATTAACGATGCTCACCCAAAGAGTTTGATTTGGGAACATTACTCACGTTTTAAGGACATTTTTTTCCCGTTAGCAGTGGAAATCATACATACAGCTCTGAATTGAAAAAAAAAATACTTTTAACCTTAGTTGAACCATGAGTTAGATAGATTTAAGGAATTTTGGGACTGCAAAAACCCGTAAATTACGGGGAAGGAGAGTGGGGAGGAGAAGCAAGCATTCCCCCCCCCCCCCCCCAAAAATCTATTTATTTACTATATTCTTCAACATTTTTTCTATGAAGGCCTACATTATACAACCAAAAAAAAAAATGGTCGTAGAATAAAAATAAAAACAGTCACACATTTTACAGCAGGGGTCGTATATAAAGGAGGGGGTGGCGTAAAATGTGCCTCTTTAGAGAAAGGCATAAACACGATGGAACAAGAATTAGTAGCTCAGCATCTTTAATAATACAAGAACACATTACAATATTACTGTTCAATCGGTATACTGCAAAAAAAAAAAAACACTGAATAAAATCGAGATAAAAGAAACGTTTTAGCCGCCACTGCCCTATCGCTTTCAAGTGAACAACAACAACAAAACATGTTTGTATAGAGGGAAACAGTAAAACAATCCAAACAGCGAAATCACACATTAACAAACGTAGAGCCACGCAGCCACGCACTTACGTTTCGTTAGAATGGCGTGACCTGGACTAGAAACCCAATTCGCCCCCTGCTCACTTCCATAGCGCCTTTATCGATGTGACCACTACTCCACTCACTCTGAACATGCTGGCTGCACTGTAGTTGGAAGTCGGCTTCACTACAGTGCAGCCAGCATCTTCAGAGTGACCATTTAAAACATCGTCGTAATTTTATTTCATATCCTATTTTGAATCTGTTTTCTTGGTTGGTCATATTGTGTGCTGGGGTCCAACTTTCTGCTTTACGTTTTTGCCGTATCGTATCTCGTTAAGAAGATACGACGAGGATGAGCTTGAAATATCATCTCAAGGTCATTCCTTTTTTCTCGTGTGAACGTCCCCTATCACAACCATCATTTCATTCTATCATTATTCTCTCATTAGCCATTCATAGGAGATCGGATCGTATTAGTTGGATCACCCTGTATAACCTTCGTCCGTCCCAGTAGTGCGGAGGTCCAATGGTCGGTACATTTTCTGGGAATTTTCGCGTTCGAGTCTCAAATTAGTGTATCCTGGATTCTCACTACGCCAGTCTTTCACGTATTGCTTGTTTCGTCAATTTTAAGTTTGAATTCGTTAAATCTGGTTAAAGGTGAAAATTAGCCTACCAGCATTATTGCGTAATACTGTCGCAGATCCGATCAAAAACCGATAACACAGACAGATATCGGCACCAATGTCATTTTGGGTCGATCCATTCTTTACACAGGCAAATTGGATTTGAAGCTATAAAAAATTTAAAATTTGAAATGTTTAACTTTCAGAAACAGCAAGGACTGAAGAATGCGATTGCTGAATGCAAACCGCAGTACGATAACGCCGCCTCAAAGAAGGTACGATTTTCATTTTATGGTTTACAACAAACAGTGTATGCAACGTTGTCTTCGCTGAAAATATTGAAAATAAGTTTTATTTTATCGTTGCACAGATAGCCGCATTCTATTCCTGCTATGGGCCCAAATTGAACCAAGTAAGTATATTCGATATTATCTTGGTGATACGAATACCAGTCAAAAGTGACAGGCATTGTACATCTCCCACCTATTCACTAGGAAATGCGCAATTAGCAGTGAAAATCGACGTTAAATCCTGTTTTTTTTTTTTAAATCGTTGCGCTAAATTCGCATAAACTTCTCCAACTGTGCTTTCTGTGCATCTTACAATACGCAAAAATATCATTAACCAACTGACAAGTTACAATTTTTCGGATGAAAAATTTCGACTCCTTTTGCCAAAAGTTAATTCTTCTCGGAAAGCAATGAGCACTTTCCTAAAGTCACCGAACAATTGATCGTAGGTGTTCTTAAACGTCTGGTTTTTTTTTTCCGATTCTACAATGTGACGTCACTACTTAAGCATCGTACACATCCACTTTTCCAAGCGCTGTTCCTCCTGAATCCACAGAATAAAGATGGCGGCCAAACCTGTATTTTTTGTTCGGTTGGATTATTCATGTAAACCTAATTTAAAAATAGCGGAGAATGTCTTCAAACAGAGCAGTGGCGTGTAGAGACCGGGGCGGGCCCCTGGCACAGTGTAACATGTGGGCCTCGCATGGGGGGGTCTGGGTTGGAACCCCCAGAACTTGAGAAAATTTTGGAAAATCCACATTAAAATTAGGCAAAATGCTTAATTTGGCCCTAATATATTCAGTAAGGCTGTACCGAGCACATTTTCCCCTGCCGAGCCGATCCCGAGCCGAGCGCTCAAAAAATGCCTGGTACACCGAGCATAACCAATCCGATCAGTGATGCCGAGCAGAACCGAGCAGCTTTAGTAATCACAGGGTGCTGCCGGGAGTATCAGCTTTTTTCACATATTCTCACATTCCAACTTTTTCTTTTTTTCACATTTTTCACATACCCGCTTTTTATTTATTCTCATTTTTCACATACCCACTTTTCATTTTTTCACATACCCGCTTTTCATTTTTTCACATTTCTCACATACCTGTTTTTCATTTTTTCACATTTTTCACATACCCACTTTTAATTTTTTCACATTTTTCACATACACGCTTTTAATTTTTTCACATTTTTCACATACAAGCGTTTAATTTTTTTCATATTTTTCACATACCTACTTTTCATTTTTGTATCACTATTTCTTCGTTTTCATATATCACACCAATTTCACAATTCGTCACTCTTTTTTCTTTAACCATTGTAATTTCTTTGTACTTTCACACAAGAGAGCGAAAGCCATTTCAAAGCGACTCCGGCAAAAAAACAATCCATTTTTTTTTCGCGGGCTAAAACATACGTGCCTACGTAATTCCGGGCCCAAAATGAAGACGAATAATTGTTTTTTTTTTCTTCGTTAATGCGTTTTGCCTTTTTTTTTCACACCGTCACTCTTTTTTTTTTTTACATTTTTCCTTTTTTTTACCACTTGCAAATTTTTACATTTGTCACACCGGCAGCATCCCTGTATTCAGCACTCGCTAAATGCCAAGCAGGTTCTAGACAAAACAATTCTTTTCACTAAAACAGCCTGCTATAGCAACAACCATAGGCTACTATTAGTTTCGTAAACTGTAATTGATGACATATTGGCATATCTGGTGTGGTCAATTAAACCTGCATCAACAACCATTATTATAACAAAACAAGTAATTTTTATTAAGAGTAAAATTACTTTTAAGCTAATAGAAGTTTTAACAATTAACCATTCAAAATAATTAAATGAGGGCTGTTGACACTGTAACACAGAGGTTTTTCGTAATGAAGGTAAGTTTCTTAATTTTTCTTCAGGTTTCAGCATAAAAAAATTTGTAGTCTGCACGAATTACCTCCAAATTTAGTTCCTGCATTTAATTCTGTGGCAATCGTTCAACCTTCCTGCAGCAAGAACAATGCATAGACCATAAACTGTGATCAACTAGAATCATCGAACTGGAATCCGACAAACTGAAGCTTGCATTCAATGTCCATTGGCCCCAGGTTCACGTCCCAAGACTAGACGTGAGACGCGCTGCTCGGCTCGGTTAAATGGACGTCATTGCTCGGTGTACCATGCTCTTCTCGCCGAGAATCGGCTCGGCAGCTGGGTATCGGTACAGCTTTAATATTCAGCAATAGTTTTAAGACAATTTCGAACAGTTCATTACTGGTGAGTAACTTTAGATCGTATCACTGGTGTGGTGGGCACACGTGCACGAAGTGTGTTTTGGGTAGGAAGGCACAAGGGGTCTGTGAATATTTTTGGGGAATTTAAATCTATTAGGATTTTCAAGGTAGCAAAAAAAAAGATCAACCTCGGTGGCGGA
This sequence comes from Lithobius niger, assembly GCA_023313725.1. NCBI lineage: Eukaryota > Metazoa > Arthropoda > Chilopoda > Lithobiomorpha > Lithobiidae > Lithobius > Lithobius niger. The sequence continues at coordinate 42,675 of JAHWFP010254224.1, forward strand.
CTGTGTAGTGGGTGGGGAGGAGGGGATTATTTTTTTTTAACAAACTAACTGGTGCGCACAAGTGCATGGCTCTTGGCTTAACACATTCAAAACACCCAAATAAAAAAATTAACAGAACCTTCCTTCCCAAAAATCACACCAGTAAATAAATATGAAGCGGGCTTCAAGTTCACAAGCACAAGAGTTTACTGAGGAATTTGACAATTTTGCACAGCTTTCAAACGATCCTCTTGCTCCTGTTCCCATGTAGTTGTATATGGAGGTTACAGATCGCTTTCTTGGTTTCCTACTCGTCATTATCTGACTCCCAGGACGAGTCTGACTGTGCACAGACATGTTTAAATTTGAAATATGCAAGTTTGCTTGTATTTGATAGGTGGGCCGGGGAGCCCAACGTTGTCAATACGATCAAACGCTGTCCGTTGCTCATGGCAACCAAACAACGCGTGCCGCCATCTTGTAACGGAGGTAAACAATTGCGGTTGAAGCAAGCAGCCGATCTTTTGGCTGGTTTAGCCTCGCCCCATTCCTTTTCGAATGGCTGAATCGCTGGAAATCGAAAAAAAGGACGAACCATCTGCCCCTCGTTCGTTATCACGACCCAAAATCCTACAACTGTATACTATTTTGATGAATAAACATGACATCAGCGCTGATCACATACGATAAACGAAAATAACAAAATGGCGAGAAGGTGTTCTTTCTTTTCCCCCACTATAACGGGTCGAACCGGAAGCCGGGCTCCAAGGTCACGTGATGACAGTTCCGCAGTGACTGTTACATCTATATGGCCACTGCACTATACAAAAGCCTCTGGTGGCAAATTAGCCCTTGGTGCCCCCTCTCCTTACTATAAAAAAACACACGAGCTGTAAGATTTCAAAGTCCATATTTTTTCTAATTTTTTTGTTATACTGAAAATAGACACCATTTTTTAGTTTTCCATTGAAAGTGGTCCCATTTTCACTTTTTTGAAGAAAAAAAACTTGGAAAAAAGTTTGGAATTACAAATTTTTCAGTTTTTGCTATTTTTTGTGGGCCAACATTGTATGCAATCTTTATTCAATCAAATAACTAATGTGCTATAAGACGAAGAACACAACACATGATGATCGTGACAAATGCCACGTTTACAAAGGCAATTAAGAGCTTTTTTTTTAATAAATAACATTTTTTCTTTCGGGGGGGGGGGGGGCCTGAGGTCGGGGGCCGGTGGCATTCCACCCTTGCCACCCTGTAGCTACGCCACTGCTGGCTATACCACTCAGCTTTTACTAAACTGAGCAGTAGCAAGTTTGCCACGTCCTGTAATGGACCATTAAAAAATAAGGAAACCTCTGGTTGATTGAGAATGTCATTTGGAAACAATTCTGGTGCTTTTGATTGCTTGAAATGTGATGCCTCTTCATTTTGGTTCAGCTGAATGTTCATTTTGTGATGATTTGCGATCCTGATTTTTAATATTTTTGAATGTCGGTTGTTTTGTAACGAGGTCTCTTCATGCTGCGCTTTCTTTCAAATCTTTATAATAATATCGGAGACCGGCTAAAAGGAAAAGGAAAGCCTAAAGGAAAACCACTTCTCCCCTCCTCGTGCCCGCATTGAAAATGCACTCTCCCACTCTACCTGCAGCCAAAAAGGAGCCAGGCATGAGTGGTCGATCAATCTGACAAGTCGTCGGGAAAATGTCCCGGGAAATGTGACCGGCCCCGTGCATAGCACGGGTTTCCTCTAGTATAAAAATAAACACAAATCTCTGCAACTAATAATAAGGCAAATTGGAAATAAGCATCAGCGAAAATCGCCTCATGTTTTTCAGGAGGAATTCTCCTGTTAGACGATTTTCCAGTTAGATGATTACCCCTCGCCCCTACTACAGTAAGCCATACGTTTCCTCCTGATCCAGACGGGGCGATTTTCGCTGATGCTCATTTGGGGCGAGAGGTAATAGTTTTACTGGAAAATCGCATAATTGGAAGGACGTATACAGTGTAACAGTATAACAAAAAAATCGTCTAACACGAAATTCGTATCATGGAAGATCGTCTAACGACCCTGCCTCGCTCGTGCTGCCACGCTCGCTGCGGCTATACATACAACATCAGAAACCGCAGGTTATATTATTGTCCACTCAGACGTTTATCCATTATACGATATTCCGCTTTGATTTTCCATTATGCGATATTCCGTTTCGATGATTTTCTAGATTTTTGATTTAGTCGGATATTAGACAATTATCCCATTAGACGATTTTTCAGTTAGACTTTTGCCTGACGCCCCATTCGGATTCGACCTGGCGAACTGGCAAAAGCGGTGTGGCAGTGACATGGTTATCGATTGGTTTGCCAGTTCATAACCTTGGGACCTTGGCAAAGTCCCCGCCAGGACTGCCGGCCAGGGTAGCGTGAGAGGCTACCATGCTCCTTCAGCGGCTATGGGATGTATTCTGGCTAATTCTGGACAATCTTTCGGCCCCGACGATGATCGGAGGTTTCCCGGGTCGAATCCCCGGGCTGGCGCCTCCCGTTACCAGATTTCTTCTTCTCTAAAAAAATCTGGTAATGTTCAAAATTGTGCCGGTTCAGCCATACAAGCATTAATTGCTTCGGCTGACATAAGGCTCGTCAAAAATAAAAAAAATAAAAATAAAAAAAGTTCAAATTCGGGTCTCGTCACTTGAATGAAACGTAAGTGCATAAAGTTGGCTTACTGTACTACGTTATGTCTGTAGTGCATTAATTTTCGGTGATGACTTATTTTCATTTTAACTTTTTTTAGTTTTTAAATAAATAAAAAATGAAAAAAAGTCACTTCAAAATATGCTATTCTTCTTCCAGACTTGATGTGAGCCGAATACGGAATTGGTTTTTTTGAGGAATATGCCAAAAATAACTGAGGATAACTTTTTTAATCATTCGTTTTTATTTCCTTCCAGCTTT